>PVIC010015260.1:0-35426 GCA_004025085.1 Thryonomys swinderianus
AGCCTCGAACTCAGCAATCCTCCTGCCTCTGCCTCCCGAGTGCTGGGATTACAGGCGTGAGCCACCATGCCCAGCAGTGATATGTGATATTGATTGCTGGTGGGCGTGAGTCTCCACACCCAGCATTGTATGTGGTTACCGGGGATCGAACTCAGGACCTTGTGCTGGTGAGGCAGGTGCGGGAACCACTGAGCTAAATCTCCGTTCCCCTGATTCCATTTTTGAAGCTCATCACTTTCTACAGTCTATTTTCTATGTGTCAGGGACTTTCCACTTTTTATGGAAGTTTCTACGGAGAAGTGGAGGTGCCAGCAAAAGCAGCTGGCAGAAGAGGTCAGAGGTAAGTGGCAAGCCATGAGGTCAAGGAGCGGGCATTGGCCAAGGTGAGATGAGGCAGATGGCTGCAAACAAGATTCTACTTTTTTAAAGATGCCCACTGCTTACAAGGAAAAACCCCATTCCTCAGTTATAACAAAATTACTCCATGATGTATTTAAAGCTCACATTTAAAGCACATTTTTAAAGCTCACATTTTAATTCAATTATTTCATGGTAAAATAGTCCTGTTATTCACAACGGGGAATCGGAATAAGTCCAGTCTGTTAAAAATTTGATACAATTGCCATCAACCCAAAACAATACTATAAATGAACCATAGCTCTTTTCTATTCCACCCATTTCAGTATGTGTCTCACAAGGATGGTCACCTCGTCACACACTCACACACAGACAGGGCTTGTGGCACAATCTCTGTGGCGTGGCTACATGGTTGGGCATCAGTACTACTCTTCCTTTTTTTATTAGTGATGTGACCTTGGTCTTGTATCTTTGTAGCCTGTGATATTTTCAGCTGTAACAGGGAGGTGACACTTCATGGCCTTTAGGGTTAACAGTGAAGCAGAGTAATGAATGTACCTAGTGCAGTGTCAAAAATAAGGACTAAGAAATAGCACTTCCCTGACTAACTTTTAAAAGGGAACAAACATTGATCTGGTTGAAGAAAGAAAGAAAACAGGAAAATAACTAACGAAAAAGTGTATCTTTCTATGAGAGAGAAACAGAAGATAAGGCTGGCCTGAAAAACGCCTCCCAAGAACCAGCACAGTGCACACAATAGCATTTATTGAACATTTACTATGGGCAACAAAGTCCACCAGTTGTACACATAGCAACGCTTTTCTCTTTTGATCTTCACAATGTGACCATGGTGTGGGTGGGATCATGCTCCCATTTTGCAGATGGGGAAACTGGGGCATGAGGGGATGTGGGTAATGTGGACGCAGAGCAAGTTATTTGGCTAAGAAAAGGCAGAGCCAGATTTGAACTTCAGCAGTTTTGCCTTCTGGGAAGGAAGACAGGGAAGGTACACTGGGAAGTGCTCTGGTTTTAAAGGGGCGGAGGGAGAAGTTGAGCTGTGATGTGACTGAGTGATCTGTCAAGCCCAAGGAGGTAAGAACTGGGCTGGCCCTTTGGAGATGCCCCCAAATGAGGCAAGGAGGGTGGAGCCTGCACCCGGCTCGTCACTGGATACAGCTACCATTAGGAAAGAGGGTGTGGCCCTGGGTGGTGTGTGGCTGGAGGGCACACCGAGCCAGCACCTAGGGGATGAACGCACCCTGCAGCGCCCACCAGTCACTCTTCACCCCACTGACACTCACATGCATCATATAAATGATAAGAGTGGCGTCACTCCGGGAGTCTGGGGGTTACCCGCAAGGGTCAGCAGGACGACTTCTTCCTTCTCTACTGCAGCTCCTCTTGGAGTCATACCGGTGTGCGCCACCCCCCCCCCCCCCAGCCTAGATTCCCTGTCCCCTTGGGAGGAATCGTTCTAGCTTCCTGAGTAGCCTCGAACAGGTTAAGAGCCTCAGGCCTCAGAGGCCTGCTTTCCTAACGACTACGCCCTTCCGGTCGCGGGGGATTTCGCCATTTTACTGAGTTGGCAGCTTTCAGCCTCTTGGTACCTGTGTTTTCTTTCTTTTGGTGATATAGATGAACAATGCTCTTGCTGACTGCCCCTCCTCCATGTTTTATTAATCACTCCCAAGGAACTCTGCAGGTCAGGCCCTCTGGCTACCATTCCAATCTCACTACACAATATGGTAATTATACCCACTGGGTCTCTATTATTTCGGTTCTTTCTCCTCCTCCTTGTAACCGGAGGGCCTAGTTCCAACCCGTCGTCTTCTACTCTGAGCCCTGGCCTACAGTGAGGTGGGGCCCTTCCAACAGGACATCCCGCAACCTTTCCTGCAGAGCGAAGGCGGGAATGTGGTCAGTTTCCGGGCCCTAACTTGTGTCTACCCAGCAGCCTTGCTGTTCTGTTTGGTCCTTTCCTTCCAGTCTGCCATAGCCCTTCTGTCATTTCTTCTTGGCTGGGTGCCAGCCACCGTTTTCTCCAAACTGAGTAGTGTAACAGCAGCTGGACAGCATCCTGTCCCTGGGCCCCTGCCAGTGTTAAATCCCGTGGTGGTAATTCTCCTTGCCTTTCTTCATATTTGGTCTCCCAGCACCTTTGGAGTCCGGTCCCACAATTGTCCCAGTACTCACAGGTACACGGCGAGATCTTAGGCACCTTCAGGATATAGGTCTCTTCCTTTTAGCCGGCCCAGGAATTTGGCAGTCAGGTTACACTGTGACTTAACTGGAGTCAACTGGGCTGATGAAGGGAGGAGGGAATAGGAGCCATGCATTGTCTCGCAACCCAAGAAGCCTTTGCGTTATCCTCAAAGAGAGCGCACCAGTTTTTACCGGAGAGGAGAAGAGGCTCAGATTCAAAGGGGTTCACTGGAATCTCAGGATTCAAGATTGTTCAGTTGTGTCCATCCAGGCAGGCAACCTCTTCCTTCCCCTTAGGGCTCTGACCCCGGCAGCAGACCTTCCGCGGCTGTTTCTCCTCTGGAGCTGTTCCCACTGTAAGTCCCAGGCTCAGCTCTCACGGTATCTTTGGCTACAGATAAGCTCTCCTGAGACACTGCCAACGAGTCTCTCGAGTCTCTCGCTCTCACTTCTGGCCTTTCAGTGGTGATTACTCACCCTTAGCCTTTCACTGTCTTTCTCCAGGGCATTGTCACCTTCGACCATTGTTCCGGAATTTCTGTTCTCCCTTGCTTCTTAGAGGCTCAGCACACTCCCCTGCACTCCAACTCAACATCAGTGGAAGTTTCAGCCTGCTGCAGTGTATCCACGGTTACTTCCTACCCAGACTAGGATCGTCCTGTGATGGCCCAGTGGGTGACCCAGCTCCCAAACCCTGTTTCTTGGGTTACTCCTGGGACCAGCAGTCACAGGTTGGGTTTTCTGGATTGCAGACTGTGTGAGAGAGATCTATCTGCCTATGGAACATTCACAGGGAAGGGTTCTCAGGACTCACAGCTGTAAAGAAGAGAAGCAGGCCTGGGCAGAGGCGGGGCTGAGACCCAGTTCAATGAAGGCTTTTGGCAGCACTCAGAGAAAGTGTGGAACTGAGGAGAAGGCCCTTCACAGCTGTTCTGAAATGGAACTCCAGGCAGGGCTCTGCTTGCCCATCAGCCCACTGTGGGATGTGGTTGCCTGGGAAAGGGAGCATGGCCTTGGATGCTACAGTGCTTCGGCTGGGAAGCAATCTCTGGGAAGGCCTCAGCAGGGAGCTGCTAGGTGCTAACACCCTCAGAAACCAAGGAAGAAGTGTTTCAACTGCAGGGTGGGACAACGTGGGCAGAGCAGTGCAAGGCATCGAACTCCTAACCATCCTAACCGTATGCTAGGATGAGAAGGATGAACACCTTGCTCATAAAACAAGAAGAGCTTTGAAAAGAGAAAATTGAGCAAGAAACTGAAGAGATTTTTTGTTAGGGTCTTATACATCTCAGGTATCCTCTGACACAGGAGCTTGGCTGGGTTGTTGTTGATGTCTGTCAGGGCCCTTCAGACTCTAGGTCTGACGTAGCTTCCACCACTCAGATCACATAAAGGTTTGGGTTTTTACAATCCCTACCTCACATACCCTTTATCCTCCCAATTAATTTCTGTTTATTCTTCAAAGCCTAGCTCAAATGACTCCTCTCTGCAAAGCCTAACTTGACGCTGCCCCACCAGAACTGATCACCCCTTTTCCTTCACTGTTCTTCACTCATCTCTGTTTACAGCACTTATTTAATAGTATTAGATTCCGAGCTCATCTGCAAGAGGAAAGTAGAATATAGAACATATGCTTATCCTCTAAGATTCAGTAAATGTTTGGTGATTGAATAGAAATAACATCTCATTACCTCTATTTTAAAATTATTTTTATATTTTTACAAAGGCAAAATGTTACAAATGGGTCAAGGTTTAGAGAACACATTTCATTTCTGGGTAAACTGAAGTGCTAATTCATTCTGACCCTAATCAAAACAAGATGTTGGCATCAAAACCTCCAGTTTATTTCCTTTGTTTTGGTGATTGCATGGAATCCATTCTACAAATTTTCCATTGTCTTGTTCAAACTAGACATCTGTACAAAGATACTCATTGAGTAGCTCAAAGTTTTCTCTGTGACTAATGTGAATCCTAAATTTAAAATGGCGATCTGTCTTCTTGAGGGATCAGTCATGACTGATTGGTACCAGTCACTGGTATACACCTTGATGTCTCTTCATGTTTATAGACTTTTGTGAGAAGCAAGATGGTGGCACACAGCAATCTGGTAAAGAGGCTGGTGAGTACAAGCAGATTATTCACTGGATAAATGTTCAGCTCTCCCTTGGTATACAAGTAATAGCCACAAAACACAATAAAAATTCAACATGACACAAAACATGAAACACAACAAATATTCATGACTCACAACACAACACATATTCAACAATATTTTCCAAGAACATGAGTCTTGGACCTATCTATGCTCAATGAGAAATTCCAAATGTCACATTTACTGAGTACTTATTAACTGCTGATCATCCAAGGTTACAGGTGCAATTTCATGGGTTTAACCAAGGTAGCACATAGTTACTCAATACCTGCTGTAATTCAGGCATAAAACATTCCTGCCCTATTGGAATCACAACTATTGGCTGCATTCTCCTTTTTAAACCAAATAGAACCATTTTCAGAACAGAATGAAATTTATTGAGTAAAGAGGATGTATAAGTTGGGGCTATATTTTCACCATTATTTTAAGGACTTGTTTTTGCATTGCTGGGGACTAAACTCAGGTTTTGCACTGAGCCACACTCCTGCTGGCCATTTTATTCATCATTTTACTTTGAGACAGTGTAAGACACTAAGTTGCCCAGGTTGGGTTCAAACTTGTGATGCTTTTGCCTCACCAGTAACAATTTTTAGCAGTCTTGATAAAGCACATCAAGGACTACTTTATACTCAGGATGCCTTTGTCTTTTTGAGCTTGTCTGGAAGGTGTGGGCATCACGTGGTCTCTTTGTTTTCTAATCTGCAGCCAAGGATCCATATCCATTTGATGGAAGTACTTGTCCACAGAATAAATGGATCCAGTCTTGCTTGCAGGAATGGAGTGACTAGCTTACCTTTTTCCTAGAGGTGCATAAACTTCCCCCTTGGAAGAGTCCTAATGAGGGGTAAGTAATTTGCTTAAAGGGACTTGGGAAGCTATAAACAATTTAAACTTGAAAGGTACATGCACTCTTTTCTCAAGTAAATGATTGAAACAAATGTGGAGGGTCTAAGATTTATAATGCCACCAGGGCAGGATCAACATGCATGGAAAAACCAAATCTGGGATGTTGGTACAAAACGATACAACCACTTAAAGCCCAAATCATGTCCAAAAAAATGTACAGAAGCAAGAAGTCCAAGTGCATTGTTGGCATACAATATTCATCAGGCTGCTTCAGTAAAATGTAAGGTCTGATTAAAGAGAGACACTATTGTGAGCTCAGTTCATTTAAATGACAATGCAAGCACAAAGCCCTTGCAGTCTTTTTTTTTTTTTTTTGTAGTTTGTAAACAGAAAAAGAACTGGAACATCTAATTTCTGAAATTCTTCTGGCTTTTCTTTTTGACCTTTGGTATTTGTATGTATTGACGATCTCTAAACCATTGCACAAAAACACCTTGAAGTGTCAAGCTTTAAAAATGAGTCTTCTTTTCTCTTTCTCCCGTGCAGCGTGGATTATCTTGGCCTTGTCAAAATACATTCTCTAGTTAGAGGGTGGAAATATTTCCCTCCTGGCTCCCAAGTATTGATTTTCTTCAACACTCAGCTCTGTCCGTCAGGCGGAGGGGTGAAAGGTGAAAGTTCACTCAACGCTGCTTGGATTTACCTTCCTATTAATGTCATGCCCTTTCCACATTTGATCAGTTCATGTGATCACCCATCATACAGAACTGTTGCTACTCTTATATTCCTATAAGGATACATTTGAGTCATCAGGGAGCATCAATACAACTCCCAGGACCAACAGTGGGCGTGGGATAGGACCGACGGTACTGGGGTCAATTCCTATGTGTTTACCTAGTCTTAAGAGAAGAGTACACTCTTACCTGATGGTTGACTCCATTCAAGCTGTCTGTGTTACTATCTAAAAGCATTCGAAGAAAAGTACGTTTGCTACTTACACATGACACCCTGAGCAATGAGGACCTATTTTGTTTCTTACTCTTGCTTTTGCTGCACACCAATTATACATTCTTTACCTCAGGGATTCGAATTCAGATCCAAACTGATTATCAAATGAAATAAACTTAATGATCTTATCCCAGCTCCCGAGAGGCAGTCAACCTATGTCAGGTCTGACAAGATATAATTTGGGACAATCAATAGTCTGTTTAGGAGCCACTTTGTGTAGGGATAAAAGAACACACATGTCATTTCCCTGCCCAAGCCACAGAGGGTGCTGTGGAGTCTGTCTGCTTGGTAGTGTGCTGCTGATGTTTATAAAGCCAGCAAGGCAAGATCAACATGCACTGCAAAAACCAAGTCTTGAGATGTTAGTGCAAAATGATACAACTGCTTGAAATCCAATTCCTACCCCAGAAGATGGGCAAAGACAAGAAGCCTGAATGCTCTATTGATACGCATTATCCATCGTGCTGTCTCTGTAAAACATAAGGTCTGATCAGGGAGAGACAATGACTTGGCAACATGCCATTGTGAGCTCAGTTCACTTAAGTGATGCTTAGTTCACTTAAGTGATGATGGTGAGTACAACCCCTCTGTAGTGTTTTTAGTAGTGAGAGTGAGACGTCCTCTTCCTCTGCTCTCCTGTCCTTTGAGAACAAGGTCTTACTTCCTGAAGTGAAATGAACACCAGAAACAGAAGGCAATATGGATTTCAATTGAGAATATTTAAGAAGAGAAAAAGCAGTAAGAGGAGAAAATCTTCAGTATAATTCGGTTTTATTGAACACACATATGTACACAGGGACATTTAGCACATATAGAATCTATTAAGTGGAATCATCCAGAAATGTCTTGGGAGGCAGACATTTTAATTCACTCACTGTTCTCGGTGAGTTCAGTCATTACAACATTTTCATATAAGTGTCACGTCACGTCATCTTTTGCTTGTAAATTACCAATGAAGCCACATATGCCTTTACATTTACAAGGATGGGTCCAGATGCAGTGCCAACAAGATCAATAAAACACTAAGTGCACACACTGATGACAATACAAAGTTTACCTCGCTGAACGATCTAAGCTGGGATGAAATTTGGGGCTGTGGGTGTCAAAGTAGCCAAAGGTGATGGATGTTATAGTCACAAGGATGTAGGTGCTAGTGGAGGGTCAGAGATATCACCTGTCATCGACTATCATTCCCTGCCGAGTTTTCCAGTCCCCGTGTTCTACTGGTTCTTTGGCATGGCCATCTGCACGGAGGATGCGGAAGGCAGCCAGGCCTTGCCCACGGCTTTGCCCCTCAGGCCCTCACTGTAGCTTTGCCTTGGCCTTTCCACCTGAGTGTGTGCAGTGGCCTGCCTACTGGTCCTGGGCTTTTTCCTTGATCCATACAACATTTTGTCTAAAAAGCATCCTAAGGTATATGTTTATCTCACTTCTCAAATAGTTTTGTTACCTATAATAATTTAATTTCCATTTCAGTTCACACGGTAAGCATGTGCTGGGTGGAGAGCAGGCTCAGGAGCCCACTGGGAAAACAAAGCGCACGTCACGTTTTTCTGTCTACACTGAACACACAGCATGTTCACCAAACAAAGTCTACACTGTATATTTCCTGGTTTCTTTCTTGGAATCTACGTGTATAGTCATTATAAATATGACGTACATGCATGTGGCATAAATTTACTTTTGAGAGAACACCCAACCTATAAAATCAAAGGGGAGCACAGGTTAGCCACCAAGGAAAATAACACATTTTGCATCAATATGAGAAAAATGTTCTAGAAGCCTAACTTTCTTAATATGTTCTTTAATGACCTATTTCAGTGAAATAAGAGACACACTGTTCCTGCACCTAGAGCCTACCTTTTTGCACAGTACATGAGCTCTGACAATCTATGCCTGTCAGATCAAATGTTCCCATTATTATTTTGGCTCCTCTGTCAACTTCACATATTATCTCTGCATTTAATAAATCATTTTCTTTTCTTGCATTTAATAGACCATTTTCCCCAACTAACTGACTAACCAACAAACAAAAAAGCCCAATTATATATAGATCAGAGTCTGTGCAATTCACACAAAACATTTTTTTGATGGATTCTGTGCCACTGGTATAAGCAAGAGCTGTCTAAGTTGACATAGGTAGAAGGTGATCTAGTTGAAGTTGACTGTGAACCATGCTGGACACTTGTGCCACAATGTCTGCTTAAACAAAGTCAACAGAGAGTCTCACATTTGAATATCTGTGTCTGAATGTTCCTGTCACTGCAATTAATTTTCTAGGATTCTTGTTAGAAAAATGCCTTCTTAGCTTTCCTTTAAACTCACAGGTAGTTGGAAGGCTGACACAGTTATCATGTGCTAACTGGCACGGAGGGGACGGCAAGCTGGATGGTGAGCGGAGGGAGGAGGGTGCCCTTCCCCCAGTGCATCCTCACTTTGGGGATGTGCTATGGTTCCAAACTGGGTTTTTCCTCACAGTCTTTAACCCTTAAAAGACTAGTTATAGTGACTGAATAATTATATTACCTACATCATAAATAGTGATGATCTCTACTTTAAATTACTAAATATTCTACTGTTTAAGCAGGAAATGAATATTTTGGAAGGCTAAATGCCTGGAAAAGTATATTTTCTACAAGGAAAACATTATATATATATATATATATATAAGTATATATACATATGTATTTTTTTGTCCCTCGATAATCTCAAATCACCTAAGTGTCTCTAAAGAAAGTGGTGACTAAATCGTAGGAAACCGAAGAGAGTGATTTCCTGGCAATCACCGGAAGGAAAAAATAACCCATGTAAACACAGAACCTTTTTGGTATAAACGACAGGATGTTTAGAAAACCCAAAGGGATGCAAGTCCACTCATGAAGACGGCCCCGTCACTGCAGCAGCCGGGGCCAGCACAGCTGGACGGAGCAGCACCGCGGAGCCAGGGAACTGCTGGGGGGTGGGAGCGCATCACAGTGGTTATTGATTTTCAGGCTTCTGCTGCACCAAGCAACAAGAGCATTCCCAGGAATCATCAGCTTTCCACTCCCCTCCCCGGCTGGGAAAAACTACCCGGTGACAGAATGGCCACATCCTGTCGAGCAGGGGGTGCGTGCCTCCGCGTTGGCTTGGCCAGCGCGGGAGTCTGCCCCCAAGAAGCATGCACAAGTGACACAGAACTGGCCGCACCCTCGTGACACTGTGGTGGGCAGGCACCAAGGAACGATCTGGCATCAGACAGCAGCGCTGGCCTGTAAGGATGTACAGAACTAAGACACGACTGGGGCGACAGATAGCAGTATCAGACCACGAAGCGGTGCTCCTTCCCGTCGTGCGCCATGAGGATGACGTTGCGGTTGGAGGTCCAGATGAGCCGGGCCAGCTTGAGCGCATTGTGGGAGCCGGGGGAGGCAGGCTGCACTGGGGGCACCTGGTAGGTTTTAATGCAGCGTAGCTGAGGGGCCGAGTTCAGCATACCAATGCTTCCTAGCAGCGACGTGTTCATCTGGCGGGACAGGGGACAGAAGGGCACACATGTCATTCAGAGACCTTTTCTCTTCCGTAGAGAGTGCTACCATCTCTTCTGCTTTTACCATGGCTAGTCCCATTCCATCTCCACAGGGTCCTTCTAGTGAGTCTCAACTGTTCTGATGCTGTTACTGGACATGCAAACACCTAGAGAAGTTTAACTGTTGGTAGGAGGTGACAGCAGGGGAATTTGTTCGTCTTGAGGAAGGAGCTAAAATTACTCATTAATATAATGGTTTAATTAGACAATATTTGGAAATTCAAGGTATTTAAAACTGTTTTGTCTTTTTACTCTAGCAATAATGCTTGGTGCATCCCTGAAGGATGAGTCGGTGAAGACAAGTTTTAGGGTTTATAATTAGTTCAAGAATATGAAGAAAAGCTAAGCTATAAATAAAATTGATACTTTACTGATAAGAGCTCAAAACTCAAGCCTGTGGCCTCATCACCAACACCTCGCTTGCTTCTTAAAAACAGGCCCTGGTTGGGCAGGAGATTTAGCTCAGTGGTTCCAGCGCCTGCCTAGCAAGCACAAGGTCCCTGATTCAATCCCCAGCAACTACATATAATAATACCAGGCATGGTGACTCATGCCCACCAACAATTAGTACCACATACCACAATGCCGGGTGTGGTGGCTCATGCCTACAGTCCCAGCACCTGGGAGGCAGAGGCAGGATTGCTGAGTTTGAGGCTTGCCTGGGCTACATAGTGAGCTCAGGGCTAGCCAGAACTATAAAGTGAGACCTTGTCTCAAAACAAATATACAAACAAATTAATTAATTAAAAAAATAAAAACAAACTCTGGAAAGCTCTGGATTATTGTGAAGGGAAAAACAAGTCAATATCACCTCAATGCCTTGCTAATGAGATTATATTTTTCTTAGGCTGTTAACAATACCTTTTTATCATTTGGTGATTTCTGCTTTGGGCAGTTTTTCTGGATTTGAGTTAAATTTAAATGTTCTTAATACATTCACACAAATGAAAACATGAATCATGAATAACTATGTATTCTGGTCACAATGGAAACACTGAACTGCAATTATCTAAGTGAACTGTTTCCAGAGCAACTGAGTCTGAAGGTTTCTTTAGATTCCAAGTATTTCTTAAAATGTTTTCACTACGTGTCATTTGTGCTATCATAAGCAACATAGAAAGCGTAGTGTAAATCAGGAAAGAAGCCTTGGAAATAGTGTCTTTTTTCCCTTCTGTAGTAATTTTGTTTCTGATTCTTGCCAGTAGAACCTCTTAACTACATGCATAAGATGCTAAGGATTTGGTTCAAACGTGCAGATTGCGATCCAACATATATAAATGGTTGATACATGGAACCCTGGCAAATCCTACGACATTTAAGATGTGTTATTGCTGATATCATGCTCTGCATGTGGATCAGGGCAAACTCCAAGCCATTCCTTTTCCCAGCCCCTCTCAGCAGCAGGATGGTGTCAGAGGGCGTAAATCATGGCATCTCTAGCAGAGTGTGTGCAGGCCCTGCTGACATTTTCACAATTTAAATCATCTTGAGTAATAACCCTTTTAAGATGACTAATGTTACTGATTTTCCTGCATTAATAATAGTGTCGAACAGAACACAGAGGTGAAAAAAAATCACTAGTGTACGAGGTCACATTTTAAAATCAAATATATGGTTATTGTTAACTCTTTCTGTTAAAGTTTAGTTCCCACTTATAACCAGGCACAGCCTTGCTGTCACTCTTCCAGAAGCCTTTTCCCTTGTATCCTTCTCACCTTTTTTCCCCAAAAAGCCCACAAAAGGCAAAAAACCATTGCTTTACAGCTTTTGGAAGTTCTCAAATAAGACATATAAATAATGGTCAGCTTAATTTAAATTTGATAGTTTTCACTTCCATAAAAAAAAACAGTACATAATTTAATCCTCTAACTGAACAGATTCAAATGATCCAGAAAATTGCTGGTTAAATTTAACTGGCATCAACAGGCATACTGTGTTTTTAAAAAATCTAATTTCTCAGTTGATAAATAACTACAAAGTCTTTTATTTTTTATAGATTTTCTATGAAAATATGTATGAAGCTTGATTTTTGCCTGTGACTCAAAATGCAAAGGGCATATAACGTGCTCAGACATGTTCCAATTTTACTTCTTCCCTTGAAAAATTTAGTCATGTACAAGAAATGTGTGCTAAAGGGAGAGAGGAAGAGGGTATCTTATGGGAATGCTATACGGTTGCAAAGATTTTCAGAAAAGGTCATTATTATATCTGTGTTCCCCTCATAAACCGAGTCACTCCTATTTTGGATCAATGTCTTCAATAAAGTCAAACAACCTTCCTGTCTCAGTATAGGGCTATGTACAATTCTATAAGATACATAACTGCTATAACTGCATACACTTGGAAAAACCAAGATCCTTATCTCATTAAATTTTGTGGCTTCTTCTTAGCCCATCATTTTTCTATGATTTTTCTGGAAAGATGAAGGGATCTGAGTATGGGTGATTTACTTTTTCCATAAGCTCAGCCAAAGAACTCTCACTGACTGAAACAATTAACAGTGTTGTTACTCCACATTAAATTTTTTCTTCACTGACAATTGACAACAAACTATGTTAAAGTGGCACCAACTTAAACCTTGAGTCAGTGAAAATCATATGGAATTGTAATGTTTAGTTTTTTTCTGACCACAAAGATGTGAAGGTACTATGTGGAAAATTCATATACTGTAAGTACAAAAACAAACAAAACCAGACATCTCTTGAAATCTGACAGTCACTGTGAGTATTTTGGTAAACAACATTCCACACTTCCATAAATAGAAAGACAGAGAGGAAAGGAGGGGAGAGGTAAGGAGGGGGTGCTGAGATTTAAGGAATTTTATATAGACAGTCATATTAAAAGGTAGTTTCACATAAGCAAAACATAAAGATGATTATCATAATTACTTTTGTTCATACATAAAAATTAAATTTAAAAAAGATGATATGAAAGTAGAAGATGGACTATTAAGGACTAGGCACGGGGTAGGAGGGAATTTAATGAGCGAGGTAGGGAGTGGTAGCAGGGAGTGTAGCTATGACCCAAGCATAATATATACATGTACACAAATGCACATTGAAACTCATGAATTTGTATAGTTATTATGCACTAATAATAAAGCAATTTTTATGGGCTACTTTTTCACGCAAGAAAATGTTGAGGGCAACCTTTTCACATTAATGACTATAGATTTATATCACTGTTTTTAAATGGATGAGTAGTATTCTGTTGTATGACAAGAGTAAAAAAATAAATGAAACCAATATCCATCTAATTTATTATTAGCATTCCTGAAAGAGGACATTTATTTATTGGACCATGGTGGCAAGATTTCAGTGTGAGAATTACTAATGCATTCACTACCAAAATATTCTTGCTCAAACACGAACAGATACACTGAATAAAATACTCCAGTGGTAGGAATATGATGTTAAAGAACCACAGAGTTTGAAAGATTAAAAAATCCCATTATTCATTAGCTGAGTACGTAATTAAAATGCAACTTGGGCTTTTCCTTCCTTTAAAAAATATGGTTTACAAAACTAGTTCTATAAAGATTATTTTCAGAGCACAGAAATACACATAGATATAATTCATCAAAACAGGAACTGTTTCAATGCTTTTCCCACTATAAGTAATACTGCATACAACCTTTTACTAAGTCTCACTTGAGTAATTGTCTGACCAGTATTTCTCATTAACACTTGTTTCTCAGCAAAGATTTTAAAAGTTGATAGTTTAGCAAGGCTGTGTATTAAGATTTAAGTTTTCAACATACATTACATTAAACTTACTGGAATATGTAAAAGTGTTCTATAGTTCATTAGAACTAAGCAACATGTATCTAGAGAAATCAGCCTAGACTTTTTTGGGGAGAACAGCAGTAGATCCAACACTACTTTCTGGACTCTCCAATTTAAACAGAAGACCATTACACTTCCGCAACAGGTTTCTTGATAAAGCCCAAATGGCTCGTTTCTGTGTCTTACACTTAAATCTCTGAACTGACCTTGGTATAATTTCGGAATTCTACATCTTAAACTCTGCCACTGGCTTGAGGGGAAGAAAAGGCCTAGTGCTGCCTGAGTTGCTCTAGTGCTCTGGCACGTGAGATGACACTTGGTGCAGGTGAGCCTAGAGATGAGGGACTGGACTGCACTGCACTGTGCACAGAGCCAGTCCCAGGCCCAGGCTGGATGCACTTGGCAAAGCCCAGCAACGATAACAGGAACTCAAAGAGGAAAAAAGGGGTATCAGTGGGAACATCCAGTGAATGACCTTGATTTCTGAAGTTAAAAAAAAAAAAAACTCAAGAAACTGCTAATTACAATTCTACCAAGGTGCTGAGCAGATTTTGATGGAAAAAGAACAATTTTTCAAGGGGATGAACACACGTATCCCATAAAACTCTTAAAGATCTAGACAAAAGGAGGAAGAAAATTTAACTCTCAGAAATTTCAGGAAAATCCTGGAAAAAGTGTCAATCTGACAAATTTTGGGAAATTCTTTTATATAGTGAATTATGCTTTTTTACCAAAAAGCTGACAACAGAGAAGTTTAGTGTATTTACTCCAAAGAAAGAACCATGGGCAGAAGAAAAGCTCCTTAAAAGCAGCCCATCTGATCTCTGTATGTAAAGCACCTCACTCCATAGGTAAAGGAACATTGAATGAATAGTACTTTATGTAAATTCTCATCCAAGATTCCAGGAGAACAGGAAATAAAGGAAATCTGCATCAAAGTATAGTTGGCATAATGGCACACAGACTATGGAATTGGTCCTGCATAGAAAACAACCATCATTAGGTAAACTCTTGAATCATTTTTAGAAGAGTCCATTTTATGGACACTTAATGGACTTCCAGAGAGATTTCAGTTACAAATTCTAGCCCTGTGGTTACCAACTGAGAAAAATGAAGATGGGTGAGATCTCTAATAGAAGGAGCTTAATATGAGCTAATTAAGATGCTGGACATATATTCTGGAAGAAATGATAATGAGAAAATAAACTAGAAAACTAGCTAGATTAAAAAGTAGAAAAAAATCTTGGACAGATTTTGAACTTGTCATGCTTTAATAGCATGTTGTTAATTAAGCAATTTATTGTATCCGTTTTACATTTTATTAGCTATTGATTTTTTTAAGCCATCATCAAATTATTCTGAGGCCTTGTTTAAACTTTTATTTTTAGCTTTCAAAGCAATATGCTGAATCTTATACAACATACTTGTGTCCTAAAAAAATATAAGTAGTAATAAAATTTAAATTAACTCTAGGGAGCTTGGTAATATTTAACTTTTTGTAAATTGTTAGTACAAAAATAGGAAGGTAACCAGAAAGCAGATAGTCTGGCAATTAAACAGTGAGAATGAAACATATTCTGTTGCTAAATATTAGTTGCTCAAAATCAGTATTCATGTTAATCAGAATTAAACATAAACAATCTCATGAACTACCCAATAAAGATATGCAGATTTTTTTTTTTTTTTTTTGAGACAGGGTCTTGCTTTGTAGTTCAGGCTAGCCCTCAGCTCACTATGTAGCCCAGGCAAGCCTCGAACTCAGCAATCCTCCTGCCTCTGCCTCCCGAGTGCTGGGATTACAGGTGTGAGCCACCATACCCAGCAAGATATGCAGATTTTTAAAAATGTTTGTAAACCTGGGGAATTAAGAGGATTTTGTGGTAAATCTAGCATACAAACAAAAATAAGGTATTTTAAAGGGGGCACAGAGCAAATACTAAGGAAATACTTGGCTGTCCTATGCCCTATATCTGTTAAGAGTCGCTGAGAACCTTGTTAGAGTCTTGTGTAGATTTAACAGCCTGAGGAGGCTGCCCTACCTGACTCCTTTCAGGTCAGGCCTTCACACACACAGCACCTGCACCCGCCATTGAGGCCTTCTGCAGGATACCTCAGGGCTCAGGCCATCTACCACTTTGTGTGGAAAGCCTGCCCACAGCCCATCTTCACCTTCCCTGCACTGAGATGGCCTATTCACCTGTGTCTCCTTCAGGCTGTAAGGTTTGTGACAGCAGCTGCCCCTCTTTAAGTGCTAACCTTACTCTCAGCACCCTGAGGGGAGGGCCTGGCTCAACAGGAAGATTTTCCCACCCAAGCACAGCATAAAGTATATACTCAAGTCCCTGAAGCATCTACTCTTACCTGCCAGAAAGAAATGTGACTGTCAGTGTTTGAGTAGGTTGCAAGATATCGTCCATCAGGAGCAAAGGCCACTGCAGTGATTGGTCCCTTATGTCCATGGATTGTCTGAAAGAAAATTCATAGGTCATTAATGGGAAGCATTCCAAAGAACTACTACACACAGGGGGACATGTAAATGCATTCATATTGAAAAAATTTATGTTATGGATAGTAGATATGTTCTTTGGGAAATCAAGTTAGGAAAATAAGAAATGCAACCAAAGTTGTTTCACTATACAGTGAAGGGCTTTAATTTTGTTCTGAGGAATGGAACTATTTTCTAGTTGAAAGGATAATCTTGTAAAGCATATATTAATGTATTTATACATAATCTATGTAAAGCATATATTAATAGGCAAGCGAATGTTTTAATTTATTTATATACATTATAAGGAAGAATTTTATAACTAATTAGAAAAATAAACTGATCACCAACATTATCCAGGAATCTTGCTTAGCTGTAATGAAAAACAATCAAATCTGCCTCACAATAGCCCTATTGTGGAAGAAGTTAAAGTCTAGAATTTCAAATCCTTAATAATCACATTTTTTTCATGTGTTATGCTTGATTTTCTACCAGTAACACTATTTAAATGCATATAGCGGCAATTAGTAAATATACATACATGTATGTGTTGGACACACATATAAATCAAACATTATTAAAAACAAGTTAACAGATATAGTTTTGAACCTTTGTCAATAGCTGTCATTGATTTAACCATGAATAATAAAAAGGAAGTTGTATTTTAGGCTGTCTCTGATAAAAGGCCCTTACTAGTAAAAAAATAACCCCAAGTCTGATGACACAAATAATTATAGAAGATAGTGCATACTAAGCAAAATAGCATTAATACTGTATTAATCTCCCTGTTTCAACCTTTGAAACCACACCTCACAACACTGACCAATACACAGCTGAACTCACAGCTGTGGGTTTGTCTCTCCCATTGTCTACAAAGCAATTAGGAAATGTGTGCCTTTCCATGGAGGGCCAGCTTCCAGCTTCTTATCATTAATAGGACATGGAAAACTTCAGTGTCAGTGGGAGCCTCAGGCTTATCATATGATTCATCCCATGTATACTCTACTTTAAGTTTTAGCAGCACATTTTTCATAATTCCTATCTGAAGACTAAAATGAGATTGAAAGCAGGATGGAGGAAAAGGGACATAAGCAATTCCTTCTGTAATTAGTTATTTCCAGTCATCTGACATTCAATGCACTGTGGGATCCAAAATCATGGTGTTCTTCAACATTCAAAGAAAAGGTGTTACACTGGAAATACAGGCTTAGCTTTAGGCAGGAAGAGAGCACTAAGCTAAGCCACAATGCCTGGGTTTACCTTTGGGCTTCACTATGAAATAATTGTGGAACTAGGGCCATAGTACTGAAGGTAGTTTACTTCCAAGGACCCACGTCTATAATTTAGGGATATTGTTGATGATGGCAATGATTATATATATGCCTCAGAGATTTGTGATAATTAAATGACATAAAACATATACAGCACTCTTCACAATGCATGACACATAAGAATTTAGTAAATGCTACTGATGCTTTTATTATTCCTGCTTGCTTAGAAACGGCCAAATGTGAACTCAATTACTTGAGCGTACTGTTTAACACCCACCCCCCACACAAAAATGTGGCAACCATTTATTCCCAGATCAACATCACTTAGCAGACTAGGTTGCTTAGAAACAGACTTTGGAGTGACGTTTTATCAGATATGTATGGCAACTAGCCATGGTGCTGGACCACAAATGTGCTAACTTAAGCAATGGGTATGCCTACTGAGTAACTATTACAGGAAATCAGCTTGATCAACCATACTAGAATGAAATTTATTCTAGAAAGGGAGAGGAGACAGAGGGTCTCAAAAAACTGAATGGAGAAATCGGCCACTCCCACTTATAAACTATAGGTTAGTCTTTCTCGCTTTGTCTCCTCTCTCTCCCTCTCCCTCTCCCCACCCCTCTCTGCAGTGGCAGGGATGGAACTCAGGCCTTTCTCTCCTCTCTCTCTCTCTCTCTCTCTCTGCAGTGCCAGGGATGGAACTCAGGCCTTTGTGTTTCCAACGTAGGCATGGTACCACTTGAGCTAAATCCCTGGCCCAGTCTTCTCCCTTGTAAGACCAGTTTAATGGACTCATTGGATAAGAATTTTAGTTTTTTCTAAGTCAATATTCAGCTCTGCAAACAATATAAGATTCTACTGGGTCAATCTGCATCTAATTTTTGACAAAGATAGCTGATTGGGAAGACCCTGATTTATAACCGAAGTTGTGAACAGCAGACCTTTACAGCTGAAACCAAATGGTGCATATGTTTAGTTTGGCCTGCAAAAATGTTAAAGATACTTTAAGCCCATGTTTCTAATTCATCAGATCTCATGTAAAATTGGGATTTCTAAGTTTTCCTAAAAGACTGGAGGACAGGGCAATAATAGGCCTTTGTTCAGACGTGGTAACATCATCCATGGCTGAGTGGAGGTCGCCATTTTCCCCTGGGCATTTGCTCTTCATTTCACCAGCTCTGCACAGACACACAGAAGACCTGACTCCCATACTGGCTAGCTTGCTGACTTCCTGCCTGGTCCCGCATGACGTTTAGAGTAACCTCTGCATTACAAATATTTGATTCAAAATAGTTTTTACATGCTCAGAGATCCTAGCAGCCATCTAAACTTATGAGCAGACTAAAAGTTCTAAGGAAAACTGGCTCCTCTTCAAACACCTCAGCCCAATTCTGAATGGAGGGAGAGTGACCTATGTTCTGGAGATTGAGATGTCAATTCCATAACAGAATGCAAGGCTGGCATCCTTCAGACTGGCATCCTTCTCCAATCAGCAACCAGGAAGTACTTCAAATAATTTAAGATCATAATAGTGAGCTGAAGATAAACCAGCAGGTCCTGAGGATGTTACAACCCGACAAAGCTGCCAACATCCCTTTCTGCCAGGCTGCTAAAGTTAGCACAGTTGTAAAAGCACAGAACCAGATACACAGGTTCTTCCTTCTTCAGAACAGACTTCACCATTTTGGCCTCTGAGTTTGACTAAGTGACAGCTGCTGTTTAGACATGCACATGAAGGACATTTCTGCATAAGCTGTTCATTGTTATCTAGTGTCTCTAACAGAACATCCTGGGAAATAAGTTTATCTTGGAGTTTTCTACAAGAAAAATGTTTCTCTTTCAAGCTAAAAGTCATTGATTTCTTTTGTCATGTAACAAGAATTACATAATCTACCACGTTTGTTTTTCTGCCAGGAAACTCAGAGCAAAATTTATGCTCGCTCTGTGTCTGGTAATGAGTATTTCTACTCTTTTTGCTCATCATTGCTGTTTTCCTCTATTGTTGCTGTCTAGCTACATATTGAGTTTGATTGTGAGAATTACTTTAAGGACTGTTTTGGACAAAGAGGTATCACACATTAGGTCAGATGTGTGCCATGTGAGTAGGTTCATGCATGTGCTCACGCACACACACACACACACACACACACAATACTGCTAGGTCCCCCTCAGGCTGTCTTTTGAAGCCACCTAAAGAAACTCACAGAGCACTGACTGCTGCTGATGGACAGATCTGTTGTCTCACAAGCAAGTAAGCACCACTCCTGGTAGTGGCAGGGAAGCTCACTATTTTAAATGGTTTTGTGCATCTGGTGATTTCATTACCATCTTAGCCTGAGAGGTGCTTCAACCCTCACTGTAATGGAAATGTTGCCATTGTCTTTTGTTCAGACTCTGAACTTCTAAGATCTGTGCAGGCACCACCTGAACTGACTTTAACCTCTACTCTGGCTTTAGACATGCAGCTGCGCAGGGATCACAGCAAACTTGGAAGCGCTTTGTAGTGAGGCAGACCCATTGGTTTGGGTCTCAAATGCTAGACCCTAAAGCCATTTTCAATAAAAAAGGTTTGGTAAACTACATATGCGAATGGATATCATGTCTCATTATATTTTTAGTCAAAGGAATTGCTGTCTTGAAAAGACAGAGATGGAATATAAAGAAATTAATCTAATTCAGGAAGTGCTATGAACAATAAGGGAAATCAAGCAATTATCTCTAGCAGGAGACAGAGTGCTGGATTGTTAAACACCCCCACAACCCCTTGTATAATGAAAGAAAAGGATTTGAAAGGCAGGATTAATAAAGAACAATACTTATACTTACATGCCAGTTTTTAAGACACTTTCAGTCTGCTCTACAGAAAAATATAAATAGTCCTCTTGCACAGAGAAAAATACAGACTCGAATTTCTAAAATGGTTCGGCCAGTGACGACAGAAACTACGCCTTCCAGAATATTCTTTAAACTTGATCTTTCCATGGTCTACCTCTTTCTAAAATTCCTGGTATTCAGCTTCCAAATGACATGTTTCAGACCTCAATCCAAAACATAGGACTCTATTATACCCCCTTCAGAGGTTAAACAAGATTAAAGGGAATATTTTATATTTATCTGTAGGGCACATCATTTAAGTGTGTGGGGGGGAACTAACCAAATGAAACACCTTATTAGTTTCAACATAAATCGTGAAGAAAATATTTTCAAAGTAAATTTTGCTATCATAGATATTGCTTTAAGGGAAAGGTCTATAAAGTATAGACCATATATTTAAGGTTTACTGAATTAAAGGGGAAAAAATGAACATAGATGGAATCTTCACAACCTCAAAGTGTGTAGGTACTGAGGCAGAAATAATCATCTCTGTTGTGTGGCTTCTTGGGGAGCAACATGGTGGGCTTTAGACTTAGGCAGGTTCAGGGGCATTTAAAGGTCTGCTGAGCTGCAAATATGTCTCTAGTTGACCGCACAACTCCTCGGAATGTTCTAAAAACTCAACTGCCACTTTATTGGAGGCATCTTCCCTAGTGTACACCCCAAATGAGCAGGCTTTCATAGGTTTAAGTATGGCAGATGCCGAGTTTTGAGTGAGCCTCAAATGTCTATTTGGAAATAGGTTGGGAAGTGCTAGCTATTCAGGAAAGTTAGTGCCCAGGGAGTGAAAGCAGAGCCCTGAAAACAAAAGAAGAGGTAATTTCAAAGACCTACAACTCTGGTCATTGTCCTGATGCTGAACCCATTGTCCTGATGCTGGTGTTGATGACCAATACCAGCAAGCAGAGGTTGGATGAGCTTACTGCCATACAGGAAGCACTCACCACAGATCTGTCTTGTTTTACATATTCACAGCTGGTGAGTCCATAAAGGGCTGATAAGCAGAGGGGCTACTATCGGACCTGTGTGCCTTTCTGACATCCCAGTACAGAAGGCCACAGATTTCATAGCTGTCTGGCGACGAGGTAACTGCTCAGTGCACAGAGAAAACAAAGACGTCCCTCTGACTGACAGCTTTGTTTGTCAGGCAAGAGAAAGGCTCATCAAAAAAGAGCCATTTTCAGAAGAGTTGAAAAGTTAAGAATTAATTATGTTCAAGAAAAAAAAAGTCTTTTCTCCCAAGCAACTAATTTGTGAAAATTTTATTAGATATTTAAGGCTCATCTGTTCAAGGAAACAAATTACAGGTTCAGCAAATAATTTAGGAAGATAATCAAATCATTAAAAAATAGATAATCTCATGTACGGCTGATTTAAAGGTTGAAGTGCAATTTAATTATCGCTATGCACTAAGCCTTCTCAAGTCTTTCTGTTCACAAGCTCTCTGGACCACACATCGCCACCAAGAGCATCGAAAGGTCACTATTTTTTGCCACATGTGGATGGGCCTGGACTGCCTCAGAGCAGGTTGGTTGGATGAAAACCTACTCTGTTTCTAAACATCTCTATGGAAGATTTCAAAAGCACTCCCTCCCCAAGGGACCCTTTTCAGTGTTTGACAATATGTGCTGTCAGAAAATTTTTGCTGGTACCAAATTCATCCAAAATGTGACAGTTTTAGCCTGTTTACTGTTCTGTTCTCGGCAGAGGCAGACAAGTGCAGGCCACGAGTCTCTGGGTAATCACCACTGGAACACATGAGGGTGACTACAGCAAACTGTACCCGTTTTACTTCAGTAATCATTTTCAGAAATAATCTGATGACTAGAATCTTTACTTTAGAGCATCATTTTCCAAGTTTTAAAAAATAATTCTAGGGTCAGAGATTTAGCTCAGTGGTTCCAGCGCTTGCCTAGCAAGTGCAAGGTCCCTGGTTCAATCCCTGGAAACCACATACAACAATATCGGGCATGGTGACTCACGCCCACCAGCAATCAGTACCACATACCACAAAGGCCAGGGTTGGTGGCTCACACCTGTAATCCTAAGCGCTCAGGAGGCAGAGGCAGAATTGCTGAGTTCCAGGCTTGCCTGAGCTACATAGTGAGCTCAGAGCCAGCCTAAACTACAAAGCGAGACCCTGTCTCAAAAACAAACAAAACAAAATAAAAACAAAAGCAAAAAATAATTCTGGTGGCTATTCATTAAACTGCCTCTGAACTTTCTAATTCTGTCACTTAGAGTTGGGTGGTATCTTAAGGTCACCTTACTAATGACATCTCAAAATGCAGAATTTCAAATCAGACTGAGAACTTAATGTAGTACTAGAAAGAGACAGGATGTCATTGACTTTTCTCACGATGCTGTGCAGGAGGCCAGTACCATGCTCACGTTTTCACAAAGTGGCAATCATGGCTAATAATCAGCAGATAATTTAAGGAAAGTATTGAAATGAAAGAGCTGGTGGAGTCATTGGTAGGCAGATGGCTCACATTCACAATGCCACCAGGCTCCTTTAGGAGATCAAGATATGGACAGTGACCCAAGGGACACAGTCTTGGTGCAGACACAGATAAACAAAGATCATCAGCCTCTGCCTTATACTTTCTTCTACTATACTTCCCAAGATCATTGGTACTGACCATGCATTCAGTTTATCTTCATGGAATAGACACTTCCACTCAATGAATGCTCCTTGATCCTCTCTTATTCCTTTTTGCTTTTCCAGTTTGCCAATTATCAACACTTAAATCCTATCCTCTAGGTACTTACACTCATTTGTACATTACCATTGTGATCAATAAAAATGTACATGTAATAATACTCTTAATTTTTAATAGTTTAAAACAAACCAAAACAAATTTAGCAAGAGTTTACTGCAAAATGATTTTTTGTTATTCTTCAAATAAGGGAGCCAAGAGATGGAGGGAAGGGGATAAAAAATTAAAATGTGTTATGTACACCAATTCCCCATGATGAATATAATCAATCATTACATACTGCAAACATGTATTAATAAAAAATGAAATAAATACAACTGTATGCTGATAGATGTATCCATGTGCTAGGCATTGTGGGGAACCTGAAAAGCAGTATAAGAAGCCAAACTTCTGTGGTAAATATTATATGTCAGTATTAGGCTAAACATTTTTATATAAGCTCATTCCTTATCTATCAACTGTATAAGGCAAGAAGACTCTATTACCATCATCTTATTGATAAGGAAACTGAGGCACAAGGTGGTAGAATAACATGCTTTGATTAGAATTCTACTAGGCTGGCTCTAGAATCTGTTGCCTAACAGAATACTTCAATTCGACAACTTGAGTTTCAGGTAAGTGGCATTATGTACATTGTACATTAATGTTCCTAAGAGATCTTCCTGAGTGTAAGCAATGAGGATTTTGAGTGATGCCTGCTGGTCCCTGGAGGTGGGCAAGAGTAAGGGATGGAGTGGGACTTAAGAAAGTGTTTACTTCCTGGCCTTGGGCAGGCAACAGTCAGCCTGCGCCACCCTGCAGACCTTATTCAATCCCCAGGCTATGTGAAGGCTTCCTACAGCCAGGTGAAAGCCCCTGATTGGCCCATCCTCCTTTCTTATCCTGGAGCTGTCTTTCACTGTGTGTTCCCTGCCCTGCCACTCTGGTGGAATAACAGCTCTGCCCAACTCAGGAAGCCTGGTCTCCCAAAGGACCTAGGTGGGAGTGTTTCTTGGTCCATGCCATAATGGTAGATGAAGAGAAAGTTTTTTGACTCAGCTCCTGGAGCTTAAATCTCTGAAAACAGCTGCCCTTTCCCTCTCATTGGTGAAAAAGATGCTGTGTTGTGTCCCAGACTCATAGGCCAGAGAGGGATGGGACTCCATCTGTTTCCCTCATCAGCAGCCTCCCCTCTGGTAATCAGCACCTGAAGACTTTAACTTCCCATTAGCTTGTCTATGATCCAAAGAGACATTACCTATTGCGAGAACTACAAAAAAAGCCCTTCTTAAGCAAAGGATAATTATAAAATTAGGAGCCTGGCTTTCTCATTTAGATATGTAAAACAGAAACAAAAAATATCGACCAAAATGAAAGTGTATGGCGAATATAAACTTAAAACTCTCTAGTCTTTAAGTCTTTTCTCATTGGCTATATTATCTACTACATTGGAATCTTGTAAGTCTAGATATGGTGCTTTGGTGCTTCTATGATGATTTTGAATAGAGATTTGAGGGTTGAAAATGGGTTATCTGTAATTTCTTTTCTTTTCTTTTCTTTTTTTTTTGAGACAGGGTCTTGCTTTGTAGTTCAGGCTAGCCCTGAGCTCACTATGTAGCCCAGGCAAGCCTCGAACTCAGCAATCCTCCTGTCTCTGCCTCCCCAGTGCTGGGATGACAGGCATGAGCCACCACACCCAGCACTGTGGTATGTGGTATTGATTGCTGGTGGGTGTGAGTCACCACACCCAGCAATGTATTTACCTAGGATTGAACTCAGGACCTTGTGCTTGCCAGGCAGGCACCAGAACCACTGAGCTAAATCTCCGGCCCTGTAATTTCTTTTTTATTTTTATTTATTTATTTTATTTTTGAGACAGGGTCTTGCTTTGTAGTTCAGGCTGGTTCTGAGCTCTCTATGGAGCCCAGCCAAGCCTCGAACTCAGCAATCCTCCTGTCTCTGCCTCCCGAGTGCTGGGATTACAGGCGTGAGCCACCATGCCCAGCACTGTGGTATGTGGTATTGATGGCTGGTGGGCTTGAGTCTCCATGCCCAACATTGTATGTGGTTACTGGGGATCAAACTTAGGACCTTGTGCTTGCGAGGCAGGCACCGGAACCACTGAGCTAACCCTCCAGCCCTGTAATTTCTTTTCTTAATGAAAGGCCAAGGTTGTGCTTTTTATTCACATTATGCCAAGCTCTGTGTAGTAAGAGTCAACCTATTATGGCATTTTCCAATCCAAAATGTATTGGAAAATTCAACTCATGAGTTATTTTCTATTATTATCTAATTGAAAAAAAACATATTTTTCAGGTGAAAAAAAAGTGAATTTGGTATCATCTTAACATCCTAGTGAAAACAGACTTGAGGATAAACACAATAAAGTATGTTTTCTTAAGTTATATTATAAGATATAATGCCTAAAGTAAATAGATTGTTTTTATTCCTTAAAATAGGTACAGCATTTATTACTCACTTTAAGGTACTAAAAGTTATTTATATGTCATTTGAGAAGTGACAATGACAAAGAACTTTTCAATATCAATATATTGATAATCTTTATGACATGAAATAGTTTTTGGAATTTCATCTGGAGGAAAGGTTATATTCCACCCATATGTAAGTAATAAGAATCAACATAAATGCTTAACATGACTCATATAATTTAGGCTTTGCTTGTGTAATTTCTGATTTTTGAATCCTGAGCCTTATATTTGCATTGAAATTGATTATAAATTATCAAATTTAAATGTTAAAAAGCCTATTATATAGGCTAACATATATCATTAGTTGCTTACCAATTTTCAAATGTAGTAACCATGAAATTTTTGTAAAAATATGTGTTCACTTTAGGAGTTTCCCCTTCCACTTAACTGATAAATTTTTGATTTAAAGAAGAAATGTTCAGCTAAATAGATATTAACCTATTAATATCTAAGCTCTTCTTCCTCCTAGTATTGTTGCAGATAATCATGAGCTGAGTGCGTTCATGAATATGTGTACATACACACACAACACTTATGCATACACACATACTTCTGCTTTATCAGACCAAATACTTTGCAGGATGAAGTAACTGCAAAATAGTAAATTAAACAATGGCAGTATTTTCTTTGCTGAAATGCAATTTTATAAAGTGATGATGTCTTGAAAATCAGGTCAAAAATCTCAAACATCACAACTTTTCAAGTTATTATATAATTATCACCAGTTTTTGGTAATAAGTTGACAGTAGTCTATCTGTAATGTAAGACACTTAAACCCAAGAATGATAACAAGAAAATAAATCTGGTTAAGTGCATAATTTAAAAAAAATTTTTCACATAATTTAATATTTAAAAATATAATTACAGCCACATGAAAAGATATTTATGGATACTCAAACAGTGAATGCGAATATGACTTAGACAAATGTGGTTCAGCTTTAAATAAAGGGATAATGAATAAGTTATCAAATATTCATATTGCTGGTATGAAATAATTATAAAACAATATTAAACTATAGGTTGAATATGCTTCAAAAGTCACAGAAAAATTTTTTTTTTCATATTTGGACAGATCCCAAAGCTAATTTTTTTTGGTAATTCTCATATAAATCTGTTCAGACACATTCACATGCTAGAAATCTTAAAATGTGTTTCACTTTTAGATTCTTATAACTATGAATATTTTATAAAATATCCAAAAGATTTAAGAAAACAGATGTACATAAAATAGCTGTACATATATATTTTAAAAAGACAGAAGAAAACAGTTTTAAAGGCAAGACTGTGCTGCAAAAGTCAATCCCTATTGCTTTTCCTTGGGATTAACTGGGAAAATGAACCACCTAGCTTATCTTTGCATCCTTTTGGCCCGTGTGTGGCAGGACATCAGCAGACATGTGTCCGTGCTAACCGATGGCACGGCAATCATGTGCCTGCGTGATGTTCACTGCCATGCCTCAGCATCCTTGTGGGTTCTGATCTGGGATGAGGAAACAGGATGGTTTGGCTGGACCGTAAGAGACAGTCTTCACACAAGCTTACTCTCATCTCACCACTTGCCCGTGAGTATCCTGGCTGGTAACACGAAATTGCCTTATGCAGATGGTACTAAAACTCTGAATTTTTCAAAACCATATTTCAAGAGGATTTAACACCGTAACTATTATAAAAAGAGAAAATATTTGAAAGTCTTAAGGAAAAATAAAGACTTGAGATTTTAAAACATGTATATGAGTGTCACCACATCTTTGGGCTCATTGATTTTGAAGGAAGAGAATATTCACTAATGCACAACACAAATTTAGGAAATTTGTACTTTATGTGTGGTTTATCATGCCTCTTCAACTCATTAAAGCAGAGAATCAGATTAGCCTGGAAAATAACATACTAAATATTGTTCTGTATGACAAGGTCAATTTTTTTTTTTTTTTTGAGATAGGGTCTCGCTTTGTAGTTCAGGCTGGCCCTGAGCTCACTGTGTAGCCCAGGCAAGCCTGGAACTCAGCAATCCTCCTGTCTGCCTCCTGAGTGCTGGGATGACAGGCGTGAGCCACCACGCCTGGCACTGTGGTATGTGGTATTGATTGCTGGTGAGCGTGAGTCACCGCACCCAGCATTGTATGTGGTTACTGGGGATCGAACTCAGGACCTTGTTGCTTGCGAGGCAGGTGCTGGAACCACTCAGCTAAATCTCCAGCCCAAGGTCTATTTGTTTTATTAAGAAATGTTAAATTGACGGGCGTGGTGGCTCATGCCTGTAATCCCAGCACTCGGGAGGCAGGGACAGGAGGATTGCTGAGTTCACGGCGGCTTGCCTGGGCACCATAGTGAAGCTCAGGGCCAGCCTGAACCACAAAGCGAGACCCTAGCTCAAAAAAAAAAAAAAAAGAAAAAAAAAAAAAGAAATGCCAAGTTACAAAAACATAAAATCCATCTCTTAGTTTTGATAACTGCATTTTTCTTAATGTTAAAATAATACTATTTACAACCAGTGCAACACTGCTTTTTTCTCACATAGTAACTGGATTTGCAAATATTCTAGAGCAACTGCTATGGAAAAATAACACCAACAATACTTGTTAGCCCTCTGCGTTATGCTTTTTTTTTTTAAATTTCATTCTTTATTGGTACAATTTGCATACATCTCACACTCACACATAACATTGGGGAATTTGTACCAATAAGCCCTCTGCGTTATTCTTAAACTATCCCATATCCACCTAATGTATTACAATTAGTCTTTGTTGGTTTTATTATTTTTTCTACTGGCTTATTTGTAAAATAAGGATAATATCTGTCTTCTCAATCTGAAGGGATTAAACATTTCTTAGATAACTGTAGTTAAAAATGTTTTGAGAGCTCATTATGCCCTAGTGCACCTATGACACACATACTGCAACTGGCTGTTCGTATCACTGAAAGCTCTAAAAGGTTCACCAACTACAATCTGTGTTAGGCACCCAAGTACAAAATGAGATATGATTCCTGCCAGAGAATCTAAGAGAGGAGACAAGTTGACTTATATAATAAACTATATAATAGAAACATGCATAAGGTATACAAACACAGGTAAATAAACAGCAATTCCTCTTCAGAGGTAAGAAAAATCAGCAAGAGAACAGAAAGACAGGTGAGGTTGAGTTAAGCTTTAAAGGACTAAGAGAAGTTCAGCAAAAAGAGAAGTGAGCCTATTTCATGTATATCCATGAATATCAGTCAACTTACACAGTGAAATGAGAAGGGCATTCAAGAAAACAGACCAGCACTGTTGGGTCACTCTACCTAAAGAAGTTACCGAGTATTACTCGATTTTATTAAAAACAAAACAAAACAAAACACCGTCACACCTTCTTTATCCAGTCTCCTGTTGATGGGCATTTGGGTTGTTTCTAAGATTTACCTATCACAAACTGAGCTGGTATAAAATTGGTACACATGCGTTGCTGTAACATGATTAATTCCTTCATGTATACACCTAGCAGGGAAATAGTAGGGTTAAATGGGACCTCTAAACATAGTTTTTTTGAGGAATCTCCACGTTACACCAGTCTACATTTTCGCCAGCAGTGGAGAAAGGCTCCTTTCTCCCCACAGCCCTGCCAGGATTTGTTGTTGGTTGATTTCACGATAGCAACCATTCTTTCTGGAGTGAGACGGAATCTCAGTGTTGTTTTCATCTGCTTCTCTCTGACCAGTGATGCTGAACATTTCTTCATATGTTTCTTAGCTGCCTTTACTTCTTCTCTGCAAAATGTTCATTTCAGATG
This sequence comes from Thryonomys swinderianus, assembly GCA_004025085.1. Lineage (NCBI taxonomy): Eukaryota > Metazoa > Chordata > Mammalia > Rodentia > Thryonomyidae > Thryonomys > Thryonomys swinderianus. The sequence continues at coordinate 29,507 of PVIC010015260.1, forward strand.
AGCATTTTGAAATTGGGTCTTTAAATATGGGGGGACTGATTTTTAAAAAAGTTCTTTATATACTCTAGATAGCAGTCCTTCATCTGAAAAATGGCTGGTAAAATTTTTTTCCCATGTTGTAGGCTGTCTTTTTGCTCTGTTGGTGGCTTCTCTTGCTATGCAGAAGCTTTTTAATAAGGTGATTAATGTTGATTCTTTCTGCTAGTTCCCATGCTGCTGAGGTTTTGCTCATAAAATCTTTCCCTAATCCAAGAATTCTACTTAAACTATTTTACAGCAGGTTTAGTGTTTCTGTTTTAATATTTAGGTCCTAATCCACTTCAATTTTAATTTAGTTCATGGTGAAAGAGGCAGATCTAGCTTTAATCTTTGGCAGGTTGAAACCAGTTTTTCTACCATCACTGTTAAAGAGGCTATTTTTCAGACTCCATGGAGGGTGTCTGACTTCTTTGTCAAAGGTGAAGTGGCTTGGTATATCTGGAATTTTGTTTCTGGATCTTCTAGTCTGTTCCACTGATCCCGAGGTCTGTTTTTTTTTTTTTTGCCAACTACATGCTCTTTCTACACAGGGACTTTGTGACATAGTTTCAAGTTGGGGACTAGGATACCCCCTGCCATGGTCTTGTTGCCTGGAATTGCTTTTGCTATTCTAGGTCTCATCTGGTTCCAGATTTATGCTCAAATGGATGTACCTTAAGGACCCACTCATAAGTGAAATAAATAGGACACAAATGTGTAAACACTGTCTTTAATATAAGAAAGTGAATGTGTAAACAATTTCAAAATGTATGATAGGTATCAACAAATAGGCAGCAAATGATCAAAAAGAAAAGTGAAAGGATGACTAGGGGAAAGTAAAGAAGGGGAAAAAATTGATGGTTTAAAAAAAGGAAACAAAGCTGGTGGGGTTGTATGGAGGGCAGGTGATGGGACAAAATAGGAATCAAGATGTGTCAGGTACAAGGACAAATTTTTTTTGTGTTGAATGTGATCATAATGTGTGTGTAAAATGTATCAATAAAATCAATGAAAAAAAAAAGAAGTGATCTAGGCACAAAGGCAGTGAGGATGAGGATAGAAACTGCCTTTTTGTGTTAAAAATATTTCTGGATTTAGTTCATGATTAATAGAAAGTTTTCTAAAGTTTTTGAATATCAGAATGGTCAGGTTAGACTAGTTTTAAGAAAATTTTAGCAGAAGATATATGAAAAAGAAACTAGAAAGAAAAAGGATTGGCTGGGAAATAGGTGCAACAGATAAATCAGGAATTGAATAAGAAGCTGGGTGTGGTACAGATAAGAAGATAAAAGATAGGCAGGAAGATGTACTGCTATTCCCTGGACTGGACGGCAAAAATGAAGAAGGGGTGGGGGTGGGGTGTAGGTGGGTTGGCTGGGAAGCTGTCAGGGGGAAGCAATGAGCTTAATTTGGGATGGGTATGTGGTAAGGTAGAGGAGTCTGGTGTTTAGAAGTATGTCAGACTGAAAAAAAAAAGAACTACTTTAGGGTTCAGGAACAGGTTCATGGAAAGGAAAAGAGATTTGGGAGTTTGAGGACCATAGGCAGATGTTTAAGGCACAGATTCAGCATTTTGCCTGGTCCATAGTAGTCTCCAGAAACATCTAATAAAGGACCAAAGGTCAATGTTTGAAAGGATCTATGAAGCATAGACAATGAAAAGGAGTAGGATAAATGACAGGGAATACCAACAGCATCAGAGATGGGGAAAAAGATAGCTAGGTCTATTTTATTAATTCTAGACTTGAACTCTTGGTTTTCAGCTTCTTTTACTGAGACAGTGTCTTGCTGTGTTGTCTAGGCTGTTCTCAAATTCCTGATGTAACAGCGTGGCCTAATTAAGTCCACTTGACTGGTGTGGGAGCTGTCCAGGGTGATGGTGATGGTGCTTGTAGAATGGAGTGGGTCACATAAGCATGGCCTTGTGTACTGGCTGGCCCCTTCCTCTCTGATACTGCTGCCCTTCTCCAGTTCCCATTTGCCACAAATGAAGCATCTTTCCTTGCCACACCCTTCTGCCATGATGCCTTAGAGTCAGTTGACCATGGACTCCATCCCCCTGAAACTATGGGCTAAACAGACTTCTCTTCCCTCAAGTTGAGGTTGTCAAATATGGTGGGCCAGAAGCAGCAAAGCTCACTGGTACACCAGGTCCAACTCATGCTCCTGTCTCAGGTGAGTAACTGGAACTACAGACTTGTGCATCTGGCTCTACTTTTAAATGAAAAATTTCAAAGTTGTTCTTTGCCTTTTAAGTAAAGAACTTTGTGAGGAAGACTACAGTTAATGACATTATTTATATATATTTGAATTAGAATTAAATGTATAATCCCAAAGTACCAATGTCAGCTGCCAAAATGGACAATCTAATTTCACTAATTTTAACTTCACTTAAATGTCGTCAATTATTCAGAAATCATAATTTAGAAAAGGGGAAGAAGAGGTAAATAAAGGAAAGAAAAAATTTGATGGTATAAAAAGGGTAACAAAGCTTATGTATTTAGGGACAGGGGTCGTGGAGGCAGGGGAGTGGGAATAAGTGAGAATTAAGTCGTGTCATGTACTGGTACAACTTCTCAATGTTAATTGTGATCATAATGTGTATATAAAATGTACTATTAAAATCAATTTAAAAAGGATTATATAATATGCTTAAAACTTTTTCAACTTTAATTTTAAGAGACTATAAAAGAAAACATTAAGAAAAATTCAACTGAACTGATATGTATTTACATATGTGTACAGCTATACACAATACATACAAGTACATATTTGGGTGTTCATTTTGATATGCACACCCTTCTTCAAAGTAAAGCAGAAGGTTTAACCAAATTAATAATTTATACAAACTCTCATCAATGATCATAATCACCAACAGTACCACAGGTAGAAATTTCAATGATTTACAAACTAGAATCACAGGGAACCCTGCCCCTGCCTGCTATATCTTAGTTATAAAGGTAGTGACGGGAAAAACAAACAAACAAGCTAGAATCGGTGCAAGATACAATGAGTACTTTGGTACTACTTCTAGCCATATATTTCATATTTAAACAAACATTCTCTGGTTTTGTAAAAAATAATCATTTCAAAGCAAAGCAAAGTGAATTAAATACCGATCACTGAGCTTAAATGCTAGAGAAAGATCTACTTAATGTTCTTAAAGTGGGAGATATGTTGGCTTAATCCTTTGTATCTTTAATGCAATCATATTGCCTAATGATGAGCAAAACTAAAAGGCCAGTTCATTATAAAATTCAATATTTGGAGCATCAAACTCTTTAGCACTTAATAAGCAATTAATATTTGTCAGTGAAAAAATGTTTTGGTAGCACAAGGTAAAAATCAATAACTGAGCCCACTTGTTGCCCTCTACCACTGACAAGCTATCCAAATAACTACAACTCTCCAGGGAAACAAACTGCTTTGATATTTGAACTTATGCTCTTTGCAAGCAAACATGACTCCTGTGAAGTTGCATGCTTATAATTCAGAATATAGTTTTTAATAATCTGCTTATAATTGCCAATGCATGTCTTAGAACATTCCATGCCTTACTACAGATACTTTAAAGGTACACTATGCATATTTATTTGATTCACAAGCAAACTTATTTCAAAGCTCTCCAATTAATACAATGTTTCCTCTTAGGAATCAGTACAGTAAGATTGTCTGGATACATTTCTGAAGGCTTCATGAACTACTCATTAGCAAAAACTATAATACGCAAGACTTTTATTTACATTTTTCTTTGAAAAATACAGGGAAACTAAAAATTACCTATATTTTTACCCACTTTGTTGAGTTATCTGTAATAAATTAGAAACTTGTATCTGTAATAAAGGTATTCTAACTTACTAAATCTTAGTCCGTGGAACCATTATAAATCACCAGGACATATCTTTCCAGACTTTCTATGAGCTTGTCTCTTAAATCATAAAGTTTATCAATTCTGCTTATAATGAAGAGTTTTATATTCCTCTGTAGTATTTTATTTTTGGAAAAAGTATTTTTCAATTGTTCTCAGATGACATTTCCAGTTGTTGGATCATTTCAAATATTAAAGTTACAACTGTAACATTACTATAATCACATGGTAAATTTATGCTTCCCCTCAAGCCGTTTGCTGTAACAAAAAGGAAACATTATTTAACAAATACCAAGTTGTCTTTATAGTTTATAAAAGTGTCTGTTTTAATAAAATGATAAAGGGGAACATTCTTTTTAAAAATACAGCTTTACCACTGGGCGTGGTGGCTCACGCCTGTAATCCCAGCACTTGGGAGGCAGAGACAGGAGGATTGCTGAGTTTGAGGCTTGCCTGGGCTACATAGTGAGTTTAGGGTAGGCCGGAACTACAAAGCGAGACCCTGTCTCAAAAAACAAACAAACAAACAACAACAACAAAAAATACAGCTTTACCTTGTAAGAACGGGTAGTTTAAACTCAAGAAATGTTATTTGTAGTCATATGTATGTACTGCATCATTCTGTTCTCTTCCATATGTAGTTTGCTATTTTTTTTGGGGGGGGTGCCAGGGATCGAACTTGGGCCTTTGGTATTTTTTTAAAAATATCATCATTCACTACAAACATTTTTACATGCAGTATATTACAGTGTTTCTATGTAAGCATGTGCCAAGGAAGACGGCCTGAAGTTTTAGAATTCAGTTGTAACTCTGAACATATTTATCCATGGAAACAACATTACAGATTTTGGTTAAGTTTCCACTCCAGCTTCCAAAAGCCTAGATTCTAATGTTTGAGAATTTATCATGTCAATTCAGTCTCCTAAGGACTATGTTTCAATGGGGAAAAGCATTTCAAGGTCCAAGTCAGGCAACAGAAACCTAACAGTTTACTGTAGGCACTAGCTCTAATTTCTAACATCACTAGATGTGCTGGAAGCATCTCTGTGCTATTAGGCTAGTGGGTCTGCATGGCATGTCAGAGAAAAAGATGAGATTAGTTGTCTTGACCCCTGAGACACTGGATTCACTCAAAAGTTCGAAACTAAAATCAGGAGACACTCATTTACCTTCCCTGTCCTCAGGTGGAAATTAAATTACAAGATAAACTAAAGGTTGGGTAGAAAGCCTACATACATTATGGGTATTAATGATTATGGGGTGAAGGGTGTATGCATTCATGTGTGTGCATGCATGTGTGTGTGCTGTGGTAAAGTGAGCGACACAAAGACCAAAAGAACACTCTATTCAGAGAATGAAACATGGTAAAGTCCGAGAGAAAAAGGAGAGAACAACTTGTCAGAAAAATTTAAAAAACCCTCCATGAGGGTCGGAAACTTAGCTCAGTGGTTCTGGCGCCTGCCTTGCAAACCCAAGGTCCTGAGTTCGATCCCAGTAACCACATATAACAATGCTGGGCGTGGTGACTCATGCCCACCGGCAATCAATACCACATACCACAGTGCCGGGTGTGGTGGCTCACACCTGTAATCCCAGCACTCGGGAGGCAGAGGCAGGAGGATCGCTGAGTTTGAGGCTTGCCTGGGCTACATAGTGAGCTGAGCGCCAGCCTGAACTACAAAGCAAGACCCTGTCTCAAAAAAAAAAAAATCCTCCATAATAGATAGCATTTACAGTACACAGATGAAATGGCAAGACACCACATGGATGATAAATTAGGCTAAGACAAATCAGGAAGGACCTGGGGTTTTCAGCAAATATACACCGACTGTTAACTATATTGTGAGGACTCTGAAACACAACCAAATAATATTTAAAAAATATTTGCTGGGCCAGATACAGTGGTACACACCTTTAATCTCAGCACTAAGGGAAGCTGAGGCCTGGGGGTTGCAAGTTGGGGCCCTGCCTGAGTAGCCTAGGACACCCTATGTCAAAAAGCAAACAAACAAAAACCATAATAGCACTGTGTGA
>PVIC010015261.1:0-35415 GCA_004025085.1 Thryonomys swinderianus
GATTGTTGGTGGGCGTGTCTCCACGCCCAGCATTATATGTGGTTACCGGGGATCGAACTCAGGACCTTGCGCTTGTGAGGCAGGCGCCGGAACCACTGAGCTAACCCTCCGGCCCCTTGAGTGATATAATTCTTAAAATGCTTATGTTTAAAAATATAAAAGGCCATCTGACATCATATTTTTTATTTAATAGTTATTTGAATTTTATCTTAAAGCTGTTCAGACCAAATCAAAGAAGACCTTAGCCAGACCCAATCTAAGGAACATTGTGGTAGTGGATGGTGTTCGGATTCCGTTTTTGCTGTCAGGCACTTCGTAAGTATGGAATGGTCATGTTATTTCTTCTCTGAAGGTATTGTCTAACATGACCTTTGTAAGTACAGTATGGCCCAGTAGATAATATTGTTAGTGGACTAATACATGGATAGCATCTCCATGAAATCAGCACAGACTAAGTCAGTGACGAAGTGATGTCAGAATGTGCCTTTTGTCTGTTCTCATAAGTAAGCCTAGTACAGTTTTAGCTTGAGACAGCCCTAGTTTGAAAGCCCAGTGCATGTGTGTCTAGCTTGCTTTCCACAGAGCTGCCCTTTTCTGTGGACAAGGAATTTGTCTTTGTGCCTCCTCAGAACTTGGCATGATGAGCATGTGGGCCAGGGGGGTTCTGGGGGGCTATGGGCCACTGCTTTGGCCTCCTGAAAATTATGTGACTTGGACTGCTGGGTGGTCTGGACCCCTGGGTTAGCACCACCCCACGTTACGGGACCAGAGTGATCCTAGAAGGAAAGAGCTGTTCACCTTAGCCTTTTCTGTTTCTCCTCTGTCCCCAAGTGAGGTTCAGTCTGTCCAACAGTAACAGTGGACTTTGATATTTAGGTTCAAGCAGTCAGTTCTGTGTTGTTAAGATTGTTTGAATGTTCAGATTTTGCACCAGCAGTAATAGCGTAAAATGTTGGTGAATGTTGAGCTTGTGCTGATAATGCCCTGATATGGAACATGTCAACTCTTGGAGGGTAAAGTAAAGCACGGGGCAAACTAGGCACAGTGGCCTATGCCTGTAGTCCCAGCTACTTGGGAAGCTGAGTTGGGAAAATCAATTGAGCATAGAGTTTGAGTCTAGCCTGTGCAACATAAGGCCCTGTCTCAGAACAAAATAAAGCAATAAACACATGGTGTAAAGCATTGTATATAATATACCATCAGTTTTGAAAAATACATACATATGTATGTGTGTGTACATTTACACATAAGCAACCAACAAAGATCATTTTTAGACCCTAGAACATATTTTCTTAGAAAAATAATGGTGATAAATTTTCTTTAGTCATCCAAGTTCTAAGCATAGTAACCTTTTCTTTTAAACATTTCTGTAATCTTTTTACCTACATGACAGCAGTGAGATAATCTGAAGATTTTATCAGCAGTAGGGTAGAAAAAAAATTCTGTCTGGAATAGAGGGTTCTTGACTAGGATAGCCTCTTTTATTTAAAAAAGGGATTTTTTAGTATGTATTTTTAGTACATAGAAGATACATTCATCTTTTTTTTTTAAATCTTCTCTTCTGGGTATTCAGCAACTAAAGCTTAGAGACCAGAACTAGGAAGGGAACTGAGCTAAGAAGACAGCCAGTATTTTGGACCTGACCCTTCAAGGTCTACAAAAAACCCAGTACAGAGGATACATTTGTCTTGGGGAGTTGATACATATACATATAATATCTTTTTTTTTTTTTTTTTTTTTTGAGACGGTCTCACTTTGTAGTTCAGGCTGGCCCTGAGCTCACTATGTAGCCCAGGCAAACCTCAAACTCAGCAGTCTTCTTGCCTCTGCCTCCCAAGTGCTGGGATTACAGGCGTGAGCCACCATGTCCAGCATTGTGGTGTGTGGTACTGATTGCTGGTGGGCATGAGCCACAGTGCCCGATATTGTGGTATGTAGTTACTGGGGATTGAACCAGGGACCTTGTGTTTGCTAGGTAGGCGCCAGAACCACTGAACTAAATTTCTAGTCCCTTTTCAGTTTTTTTTATAAATCTCAAGTTATGTCAAAGGAAAAAATTGCTTAAAAAGTACTAGTATATCCCTTATGTACCCTTTTTGGCCCTATAAAGTAAGTTGATGATATACTTTAAAGAAAAGTTTTAAAGCCTTTAAAAGGTGGGATTTGTTTTTAAAGAATTTTACATTAAATACATGTTATGTTGAATAATAGGGCACTGTGTAGGGCATTGTTTTTTTATTCTTAGCAGGCTTTCTAGAAATTTTATTATTTGGAGACAGGGTCTCACTATTCCAGGCTGGCTTTGAACTCATGTAGCTCAGGCTGCTCTTGAACTTTCAGGAGTTCTCCTGCCTCAGTCTCCTGAGTGCTGGGATTACAGGTATGTGCCACCATGCCTGGCTCTTAGCAAGCTTCCTAAGAGTTAAAGTGCCAGATTTTAAGGATGCTCAATAACAGAGTTATATTGTGTCTTCATTGTAATTGATGGGCTACCTTGGATAAAGTTAAGAGCATTTTCAGCAGCATATGTTTTTATAACCCAGGTACTTTGAACGGAATGAAATAAAATTTACTGAAGCTCTAAGTGTTTTATTTAAATTATGTTTTCTTTCTGCAGATATAAAGACCTGATGCCACATGATTTGGCTAGGGCAGCACTTTTGTAAGTAAAAGCAATTTTATTTTAGTTCTCATTTTATTAAAGACAACTTCCTTTAGTTTTTACACTTGACGTGGGATGCCCCATGGAATTTTCATATGCAGGATAAACTGTTATACAGTAAGAAAAATACCAGTCAGCTTTTACAAGATTGACTTATTCCTCCGTTTACCCATAGGTGCTGCACAAATTTGAGCAGCTTGCGGGTGGCAGTGGTGTTTATTTTGCTGGCTTGTCACCCAGTGTCTAGGAGTGATAGTCATTGTGAATGAGGGTCTTTGCTAGCCCGGGTACTACATTCTTCAACTACACACAGTAAATGGATCTGTGATTGTCTTAGGAACTTAATTACGGTGTCAGGGTAGCTGCACAGATTGTGTGGATATTTTTCTAGAAAGAATCTTAGCCTGAAGATGTGTGTGCAAACCATGTAAAAAGATAAAGTGAGATGCAAGTCAGTGGGGTGGCGATGGATGAGTTAGTTTTGTGAGGGTTGTAAAACGTGTGGGCTTTTTAGGGTGGATGCGACTAGAAGTCTGCAGTAACTCACTTTGCAGTGATGCTTTGCCCAAGGGCCAGGTCTTTCTTCCAGGGAAATGCTCTCTATGTGACTTTTCTGCCCGAGAACGTCTTGTACTGTGTTTTCTCTTCTGCCAGACTTGCTTTTCTCTCCCCTCCTCATTACTCTAATGCATAATCATTTGCATTCCTACTGCTCTGTAGTAATTGTCTCTACTTTTTTGAAAATTTCTTATTTCTTCTTTTGAATTGTAGCCTTGAATTCTTAGGCTCTTGTCTTCCTGCCTTAACTTCCAGAGTGGCTTGTCACCATGTCTGGCTTCTTCTCTTTTTTAGAAAAGTGGATTTTTTCCTTTTTTATCCCTTTCAAAAGAATTTTGCAAGTCTTGGTCCTTAGATTTTACATTTCTTTTCATGCACATTTTCCATTAAAAAAACCATCCTTTTGGGGCCGGAGATTTAGCTCAGTGGTTCCAGCACCTGCCTCACAAGAGGAAGCCCCTGAGTTCGATCCCGGTAAGCACATACAATGCTGGGCGTGGTGACTCATGCCCACCAGCCATCAATACCACATACCACAGTGCTGGGCGTGTCATCCCAGCGCTCTGGAGGCAGAGACAGGAAGATTGCTGAGTTCAAGGCTTGCCTGTACTACATAGTGAGCTCAGAGCCAGCCTGAACTACAAAGCGAGACCCTATCTCCAAAAAAAACACATCCTTTTAATATTTATTTGTAAGTATAGAGGACTCCTAAGTCTCTGAGTTTACCCTCTTTGTTTAGCCATTTCAAGCTCAAAATTTCAAAAATCATCTTTTCTACAAGGTGGCTTTCTCCTTCCCTCCTTCAAGGGCGCAGGGGCTCAGACTCAGGGACTTGCACACAGTGGGCATGTCTCTACACACGTTCAACCGTTTCCCTATATGCAAATGGTGTTACTATGTCCTGAGCACCTTTTTCAACTTTTATTTTGAGAAGTAGCTAACATACAGTAAGACTGAAATAACAGGGTAAATATATAAATACCGTCCACATAAATTTAATAATTATTACCATTTTGCTAAATTTGCTCTTTCTGTATGGTTTGGATCATTTTGATAGTAGACTGTAGACATCATGATACTTAAGCTCTTAGTATTTCACCTTGTATCTCCTAAGAATAAGGAACTTCTTTGCTAACCACCATGCCATTACTAGCATCATAATAGTAGTGATTCCGTGATAACTTCCCATGTCAAGTTCATATGCAACTCTCTCTCAGTTGTTCTAAGAGTATCTTTTCTTAAACATAAAACAGATTCAAACCTGGGCCACACCAGGGTTTGTATTACAAAGAGGTAAGTCTCCCTATTCTCTTATGACTTAGAACATTTTTTTTCCCCTCCCTTCTTTGTCCTATTTTTTAAAAAGTCGAGGTCTGGGGCCGGAGGGTTAGTTCAGTGGTTCCGGTGCCTGCCTCGCAAGTGCAAGGTCCTGAGTTTGATCCCCGGTAACCACATAGAATGCTGGGCGTGGAGACTCACGCCCATCAACAATCAACGCCGCATATCCCAGCACTCGGGAGGCAGAGACAGGAGGATTGCCGAGTTCGCGGCGGCTTGCCTGGGCACCCTAGTGAGCTCAGGGCCAGCCTGAACTACAAAGCGAGACCCTGTCTCAAAAAGCAAAAAAAAAAAAGTCGAGGTCTGTTATACTATGAATGTCCCATTTGGAAGTTATTTCCTTTCCTCTTATGGATTTTCTATAACATGAAAATTAGTCTGCAAGTTGATAGATTCAAGTTGAATGTTTCTTCTTTGGTAAAAACACTTGCTTGGTCACCTCAAGGGGGGGCACAGACATGATGCTGAACATGACAACCTGGTCACGGTGGCCAGGCTGTGGTCAGGCTGCCAGATATTTTGATAATGAAGGTCCACTTTTCCCTTGTGGTTAGTAAGCAGTCTGTACAGTGGTGTCTTAGCACTATGCAGATACTCTGTTCTCAACAAACTTTTATCAAATGACTCTTAGCATCCACTGATAATTTTTGCCTGACTCAGTTACTACGTTAGAGATTACAAATTTGTGATTTTTCTCATTCTCTTCTTCCTAGACTTACTGACTCGCATTTTATGTAAAGAGCAGCTTTCTTCTTTTTTTAACCGATGAATACTTCAAGATTTTTATTTATACCAACTTTAATCATTACTCTTTTGGTTTTAATTTTTATTAGTGCATATTTGCAATTTGTAATAACTACATTCATTATGAGGCGTTCATACATACATGTGACACATCTTAATTCTTTTTTGTACCCTTCTCTGTCCTCCATCTCTTGGTCCCCTTTCCATTTGTAAAAGATCTATCTGTTGTTTCCCATTATCTGTCTTTTATTTTGCTCTTTAATTTATTTATACTTTGAGTTTCTTATGTAAGAGAATTCCTGTGATACTTAAGCTAATGTGTTTGTGTTATTTCATTTAACATTACCTGTCAAGGTGCATCCATTTTTCCTACAAATGACTCAAATTTAACCTTCTTTATTATACAGTAGTACTCCACTGTGTAGAAATAATATATTTTTTATTCACTTGTCTATTGATGGACATAGAGGCTATTTTTAAGGTGTACTCATGTGTGCTGAAGTGCTTCTAGTTTCTGCCTGTAGGCAGAACATACATACACATATATATGTGCATGCATACATATATACATACATAGTTTTAATCATGTATTTATGTTGATATTTCAAATTTCATTGTAACATTTCCAGCAGTTTTCTTCTTCTCTTTGATTTCATATCTCTCTTTTACTGAAAATTTGAATTACTACAAACATTAACATTAATATGTTTATTTTATCTTATTCTAAATATTTTATACTTTCCAGTTTCCCATTACCAACACTGAACATCACATTTGAGTTTTTAAATCACTCGTTTCTTCCTTACCAAGTGCCAAGTTAAGAACAGATAGAGCTTCTGCCCTGTTCAAGGCAAGGCTGACCTCCTCACGCTCTGCCTCTTGGGTGCGGGCAGCCCTCCTGCGGCCCGCCTAGGCTTGCCCTCCTGAAGAAGCACAGCGTGCGTCCTGTGACCCCTGGCACTTCAGTAACATGTGGAATTCGTCCTTGCCTTGGACTTCTGCTTTCAGGGGTTTGTTGCATCGCACCAGTGTCCCAAAGGAAGTTGTTGATTATATCACCTTTGGCACCGTTATTCAGGAAGTGAAAACAAGCAATGTGGCTAGAGAGGTGAGTAAAACAACCTTTGTACTGTTTAAAGGAATAAATAGGATCAGTTTGAATTTCAGATAATAGCATTTACTTTTTGATATGCTTAAACTTTTCTTCTTTGGTATTGGGGTTTGAATCCAGGGCCTTAAGCATGCCGGGCAAGTGCCCTACCCCAGAGCTATACCATCAGCCCTAGAATTTACTTTTTGAAAGCCAGTGAAATCCACTGAAGGGTTAGGATGTAGCTCAATGATAGAGTGCTTGCCTAGCATACGTGAGGCCTTCAGTTCAAAATAAGAATATCCACTTAAAATTTGTTAGCTCACCTTATATTTGACTTAAAATGTAACCTTACAGCTGATACTATAAACATTACTTAATATTTACAAGAATTGTCCTATAAAGCAAATAATTTATATTAGTACATGTTCCTGTTTTACTATGAACAAATCAGTTGTTAGACTTGGTTTTGGAACTATTAGTCTCTTGTTTTAGGAACACATAGATTGTGGAATGTGTGACTGCTGTTACTTTTGTAGTAATGCTAGATATAGTTTAGAATTAGTTTACAATGTCAGCGTTTTTCAAAGAACTAACTTCATAGCTTGGTTTTTCTAGTCGGACTTAGCCTTGCTTATTCATTTGTTCCCAGTGACTGGATGACACACAGGCAGATTTCGAAAGCAGCTCCAGACTCTTTTCCCTAGTTGGCCAGGCTCCATGTAGTGTTCCTCCGGCTCCCGAGATAACCACCGGACTCGGGACGTCTGGGACACGTTACACTGCGAGCAGTCCAGACACATCTTCTGCACTTTGTTTCAATCAAAAGTCACTGTTTGGATAGTGTTGGCTCCAAGGCCCTGAGTGCTAAGCCTCATGTTGGGTCTGTGCCTGTGTTAGTGCTCAGTGCAGTGGGCAGGTTAAGAACTTAGACCACTGGGAGCCATGGAGAAGTGGCTCTGAGCAAGTCGGTGCCCATGTGTTCTGCCAGTGGCTGCTAGACTGCTAAACGGCTGGCACTAAAGGCCTCAGAAATCAACTGTGCGTTGCTGAGGGGCGGGGAGGAATCGGGAACCTGAAGAGGTCCTTGCTCTCTTGGAGTCCCCTCACCCCTGCCTGCACCTTCACATTTCCAAATGCTGTATGTGAGAGTTGTATAAAGAAGTAACACCATCAAGCTGTTTTTGATACATTTGGAAGGGACTTTCACGAGAGCACTTAAAAATGTTAAATCTGCTTCATTTTTTAAAAGGATATCTTATCTTTCCTAAAACAAAAGCCATAGTTTTCTGTGAATTTTTTTTCTGTGATTGACATGTAGTACTTCCCTCCTCCTATCCTGTACTAGTATTTCCGGTCAGGTTGTATTCCAGGTCAGTTTGCTAGTGACTGCAGGGAAAGACTGGGTTGGGATAATTATGAGAGTGTTACTTTACGAGCATAACTCTAGCTAAAGAATTTCTTTAGGACCTGTGGTTTGTATTACTAATATTAACCTGAAATCCTAAAAGGCTTCTGCTGTTCCTATAACATGACTTTACCGAAGGACCCTGCAGAGTTCGTGCTCTCCAGCTTAACTAAGTGTCCTCCTCCTCTTGAGTCCTTAGTGCCTCAAGAACTAGTCACACTTTAAATAGAAGCATGAGGACAAGGGTCACCAGTTACCGCTTCTTTCTACAGCTACTTCAGCTCGGTCAGCCAAGGCCAAGGGTAGCATAAGGGCCCGGCAAGGGTCTGCCATGGTGACCCGAGTGCCCCTTGCCCTACTGCTCACGGTCCTGCCTGCTGAGCACGTTCCCCGTCTTTTGGACTGGTTTCGGCTGAGAGGTGGTCACGCAGTAGTTTGTAGCCGGCCTCGTGTTGCTTGTACATTGCTGTGATGTGTTTCTGTGTCTGCAAGGAGGATAAATAGTACAAACATAAAAAAATGAAGCTGAAAAACAGGGAAGCTCACTAATGTAGATTTTTGAAACGTTGTTATTTCCAACCTGTAAGAGAATTTGTACTCTGAGGACAATTAAATATTTTCAGAAAAAAAGATTACTAAAAATAAGTCCCTTGTAATAGGATTTAGAGTAGGAGGGCAGGTTTTAGAGCTCTTTTTTGGGGGAGGTGCTAGGGCTGGGACCCAGAGCCACACAGTGCCACGGAGCTGCACCACAGTCCTGAAGCTTTAGTGTCAAAAATAGAAGATAATAGGAAACATGGAGAAAGGTCTTCTGCAAGAGGGAAGGGGATCGAGAGATGGAATGAGGGGGAGATTTAAGGGGAAGAGGGTGTAAAAAGAATTGAGGTGCGTATCTCCATGTACCAACCCCCCACAATGAATATAATCATTACATACTGCAAGGATGCAAATAAAGATCTAAAGATACTATTTTTTATTTGTACTTATATACTCTTCATGTGATAATGATTGGCACTTTTGGCAACATAATTTCTCCACTATAGAGCAGAGTAAATTTATGGATGTCTTTGTTTTCATGTTGGATTTTTATGGTGCCAACAAAATAAAGGCTGTTTTTGCCAGATTAGTGGAAGGCCCTCGTTTTCTCAGTCTCTGTGGATGGCTGGTGTCATTGCCCTGGGCACCCTCTTCCAGTGCAAGCCGGTCTGATCTCGCATCTGGATCCAGCATCCTCCAAGGCCCCTCACTGAGCAAGCGAGGCCTCCTCCCTGGGAGCCTTGCAGTTCTCCTTTGTCTCGGCTCAGCAGTGGGCGGAGGGGAGCCCAGTGCAGGTACCCAGGCTGTGGATGGGCTGTCCATTCTTCAGGGCCAGCATTGACTTTATCTATCTGTCGGCTTTCGCTTGCTGCTCAGCTTTGTAGCTGCAGGGGTTCAGATTATATGAACTTCACCCCATCATTCCATCAACAGTATTTGAAAATTTAAATAAATGAAAACTGAATTGATACTTTGGAAGGCTCTGAGCAAAGCATTGCTAAGAAATTAGGTGAGATGAAACACTGTCGTACCCTTCCATACCACACTAGAAATTGGCTGTTAGGAATTCTGCAGCTTGTCTCTTTTTTTTTTTTTTTGAGACAGGGTCACACTTTGTAGTTCAGGCTGGCCCAAACTCAGCAATCCTCCTGTCTCTGCCTCCCGAGTGCTGGGATTACAGGCGTGAGCCACCACGCCCGGCACTGTGGTATGTGGTATTGATGGCTGGTGGGCGTGAGTCACTACGCCCAGCATGGTATGTGGTTACCAGGATCGAACTCAGGACCTTGCGCTTGCGAGGCAGGCACCAGAACCACTGAGCTAAATCTCCAGTCCTTCTGCAGCTTGTCTCTTGATGAATGGCTGGGTGAGAAATTGGCAAACCGTTTCAGTGATGGACCTAATTTTGTTTTACACATTATTCCGTGGAATAGTTAAATAAACTCCCTTTCTGCTGCATCATGCAGAGTAGTAGTACTGACTCACATGATACAGTGTATCTCCTTTATAAGTCAGTGATGGTCTCATTCAATGTGTTTCCTGCAGGCGGCCCTCGGAGCTGGCTTCTCTGACAAGACTCCTGCTCACACCGTCACCATGGCCTGCATCTCCTCAAACCAGGCCATGACCACAGGTTTGTTGTTTAACTTTATTCACAGGAGTGTTTTAAGTAGCATGTTCATTTTCTTCCTTGTCTCATATCATTAGAGGTCATCTCAGCGAGGTGTGATGTTACATGCTTGTAATCCCACTTATTCAAGAGAATGAGGCAGGAAGATGGCTAGTTTGAGGGCAGCCTGGGTAATTTAGGAAGGCCTTGTCTCAAAATAAAAAGAAAAAGAAAAAATTTGGGAGTATTCCTTAGTGGTAGAGCACTCCTGAGTTGAATTGCAGATACAAGAAAGGAAGGAAAGGTAGGTTTGAGGCAGGGTCTTGCTTTGGAGTTCAGGCTGGCCCTGAGCTTGCTATGTAGCCCAGGCAAGCCTTGAACTCAGCAATCCTCCTGCCTCTGCCTCCGAGTGCTGGGATTATGGACGTAAGCCACCATGCCCAGCATGGTAGTTTGTGGTTTAGGATATCATATTCAGGACCTTGAGCTTGCGAGGCAGATGCCGGAACCAAGTGAGGTAAATCTCCGGCCCTTAATTTATGTTTTAAAAAAATAAGGTTTTACATTGCAGAGTTTTGGTTTTGACAGACTCTTCCCCTTTTTCTTGCTGTCTGTGTGTGAGGGACATAGCCTGAACGAAGCAGGAGTGTCTCCCGGAGGGTGCTTGGAAACCAGGGTCAGGAGCCGTTTACCTTGCTGGGTTTGGGAGATGCTTCTGACAAGACGTTTCCCGCAGTGCCAGGGCCTGCTGCTCCAGCTCCACCAGAGCTGTAAATCTCTTCTTTGAAGGACACAAGCCATTCTCTCAAATTCTCCCCACATCCTTTTAATTTCTAGAAATCATAGCAACTTCTCTAGCAACATCAGTAATGTGGGAAGTTTTGTAGCCTCAGCCCTTGGTGCGTGGGCAGAAAACTTGAAAGGACTGGTCCCCTTTGGTGTTTCAGCCATATCAAGGCTAGGTTGGCAGCCCAGTTTGCGGAGGCAGGAAATGAATGCCAGACGCAGTGACTGAGCTGTTTGCTCCAGCACAGCCTGTGATCAGCTTCCAGGTAAAGCGCAGAATAGCTGCCAGTGGCCGTCCAGAGGGCAGAGGGCTGCCTTTCATTTCAAAAGTCGGCATTTCTCTGGCTGAAGTAGAAATGAACAGTCTCTATAGGGAAAACTTTCTAAAAACTTAACATGGGGAACATATAAAATATGCAGCTTTTCTGGGAGTGGTAGTTGTAGTCCTAGCTCTTGGGAGGCTCAGGCAGGAGGATTGCAGGTTAGAGGCCCACTGGGACTACATAGTAAGAGCCTGTTTTAAACAACTAAAACAAAAACAACACAAGATCGCCAGGCACGGTGGTGCTGCTATAATCCTCACTACCTGAGAGTTTAAGGCCGGACCATCTTGAGTTCAAGGCCAGCCTTGGCAGTATTCTGTCTCAAAAACTTGTCTTAAAATCCAGAATAAAACAAAAAGCAAAGCCCCACAAAAATGTAAGAGGTTTGAATTTAGAATAGTTTGAAGCCGAGTGTACTGGCGCATGCCATCATATAGTGCTCTAGAGGCTGAGACGGGAGGAGCGCCCGCGGTGACAGCTTGGGAGCTGTGAGAGTTGGTGTGGTGGTTATATCCAGAGGTCGATGTCCATGTGGCTTGAGTGATGCTTGTTTTTCTTTCACATTGTGGAGCATTATGGGTCATTTAAAAAATTATTTAACCACTTTGAAAAGGTGAAAACTTTTATTAGTGATACTGTAAAACCTGGTAACTGTTTCAGCTTTTTAATCAAGAAGCTTAAATTTCAGTGGCCTGTCACTGTCTGCCAAAGGTGTTCATGTGCTTCTAACTGTGCCTTGTAGCTGTCGGCCTGATTGCTTCTGGCCAGTACGATGTGGTCGTGGCTGGTGGTGTCGAGTTAATGTCTGACGTCCCTATTCGTCACTCAAGGAAAATGAGGAAGATGATGCTTGATCTCAATAAAGCCAAGACTCTGGGCCAGCGACTGTCTTTGCTGTCTAAATTCAGACTGAATTTCCTGTCACCAGAGGTAGGATTTAGGAACTTATATAAATGAAGACCCAGAGATTTAGAAATAGATCTACCAGGTATGGTATGATAGTTGTACATTGTCTTGGTGAAGGTAATTATTTGGTCAAGATGACAAAAGTGGTTAGAAATTTTGAATATTTGAGCTCTTTTTGGCAATGCCTCACTCTCAAAGAACTTGCTTTGTCTCAGTCTTCATTGATAGGTAGTAAATAAATAGATTTTAACATTTCCAGATAACACCAAACAATGCTAGGTGTTATGTGGCACCTCTTAACAGCATACCTGCTCCCCCGTGTCCCTCCCAGCTCCCCGCAGTGGCCGAGTTCTCCACCAGTGAGACCATGGGCCACTCTGCTGACCGGCTGGCTGCTGCCTTCGCGGTTTCTCGGCATGAGCAGGATGAATATGCTCTGCGATCCCACAGTCTGGCCAAGAAGGCGCAGGATGCAGGACTCCTTTCTGATATTGTTCCCTTCAAAGTTCCAGGTAAAATGGTGCCCTTCGTGATCCGTGCCAGGGAGCCAAAATTGCTCCAGTTGCTCCTAAAACTCTAGACGTCCTACAGGCCTGACTTTTCTGTAAGGACATGATTCTGTGTCCAAAACCGTCTATTAAACAAGGACAGGAGTTTTGTTATAGGTTGTGACATGGGTAGGCATTTGTTCTTGTGTTTTTTCTTTTTTTTTTTTTTTTGAGACAGGGTCTTGCTTTGCTGTTCAGGCTGGCTCTGAGCTCACTATGTAGTCCAGGCAAGTCTTGAACTCAGCAATCCTCCTGCCTCTGCCTTCCCAGTGCTGTGATTACAGGCATGAGCCACCACGCCTAGCATTGTGGTATGTGATACTGATTGTTGGTGGGTATGAGTCACCACACCTAGTATTGTATGTAGTTACCAGGGATTGAACCAGGGACCTGTGCTTGCTGGGCAGGCATTAGAACCATTGAGGTAAACCTCCAGTCCTTGTGATTTTTTTTTTTTAAAGCATGTACTTTGGAGAAGATACATAGTGCTTATACTTGCTTAGAGTGAAAACATCCTGCTTTTCTAGGAAAGGATACAGTTAGCAAAGACAATGGCATCCGTCCTTCCTCGCTGGAGCAGATGGCCAAACTGAAACCTGCCTTCATCAAGCCCTATGGCACGGTGACAGCTGCCAATTCTTCCTTCCTGGTAAATCTCAGGTTCTTCATGATTACTCATGATTTTGCAATTTCTTTATGCTCAATAGAAAAGCCTGAAATAGATTTATTCATGTATATTATGAAGAAACTAAAAGAATTAGTTATTTATTCAACTTAAAAAAGATAGCATCATTTTAAAAAGCAAAATCGTTTTTTAAATTGCAAGTAATTGATAAAATCTTATGTCTTTAACATGTACATGTTTTGAGAGACCTGCACATTGTGAAATAATTACACATTCAAGCCAATTAACTTGCCTATCATCTCTCATACTTAGAGCAATTCTTAATTTCCTATGTGAGAAATATTTTGTAATAAAACAAGTCAAAAAATATGGTTAAAGGACCGGAGGATTAGCTCAGTGGTTCCGGCGCCTGCCTTGCAAGCTCAAGGTCCTGAATTTGATCCCCGGTGACCACATACAATGCTGGACATGTTGACTCACGCCCACCAGCAATCAATACCACATACCACAGTGCCGGGCGTGGTGGCTCACGCCTGTCATCCCAGCACTCAGGAGGCAGAGGCAGGAGGATTGCTGAATTCGAGACTTGCCTGGGCTACATAGTGAGCTCAGAGCCAGCCTGAACTACAAAGCGAGACCCTGTCTCAAAAAAAAAAAAAAAAGAAAGAAAACAAAAACAAAACTGTTAAAAAGAACATGGGTTCAGCCTCTGATCCCCAGAAATAGTTTAAAGCAGTTAAGTGCGTGCATCTGGATGGTTTCTCAACGTCTCTGTACATGAATATGGTTTGGGAGTAAAGAGTTGGCTTCCCATGCAGGGTTTTGTTACCCGCTGTTCATGGGTTTTGTGGATATCATTTCACTTTAGTAAATTCATGTTGGCATTGTGAGCTGTTAATTATGCCATTAGCAGTTTACTCATCTATTACCTGCCTTGTACCTCCTTCCCTGTTCTCCCTTCCTATTAGCTGGAGATAGTCTCCCTTCTACGTTCATGTCATCCTCTTAATATTCTACATATTAAGGAAAATATCCAGTATTTGTTTTAGAGTCTGGCTTATTCCATTCAACATGATGAAATCCAGTTCCATTCATTTTCCTGTAAATGACATAATTTTGTTTTTCTTTATGGCTGAATGTCCATTTTTGCATATACAGCACAATTTATCCATTCATCTGGTGCTGGGTGCCTGGACAGGTTCTGCATCTGGTGGTTGTGAGTTGTGCTTGGTATGCATGGGTATACAGGTGCCTCATAGTATGCTGACTTTAATGCCTTTGGGTCTGTGCCAGGGAGTGCCATAACTGGATCATATGGTAGTTCCAGTTTTAATTTTTTTTTTTTTTTTGAGACAGGGTCTCACTTTGTAGTTCAGGCTGGCCCTGAGCTCACTATGGAGCCCAGGTAAACCTCAAACTCAGCAATCCTCCTGCCTCTGCCTCCCGAGTGCTGGGATTACAGGCATGAGCCACCATGCCCAGCACTGTGGTATGTGGTACTGATTGCTAGTAGGCATGAGTCACCATGCCTGGTATTGTTGTATGTGGTTACTGGGGATCAAACTCAGGACCTTGTGCTTGCTAAGTAGATGCCAGAACCACTGAGCTAAGTCTCTGGCCCCCAGCTTTAATTTTTTGAGGAAACTCTGTACCTATTTCTGGAGTGATTGGACTGTTCACATTCCCACCACCTGTGGAGAAGGGTTCTTTCTCTGTAGTGTCACCAGCACTTACTGTTTTCTCTTTTCTTGATGATAGCTATTATGACTGGGGTGAGATGGAATCTTGATTTTTTTTTTCCAGTACTGAAGATTGAACCTAGGCCTTTCACACTGAGATCTATCCCCAACCCTATTTTATATTTTGAGACAGGATCTTACTGAGCACATAGGTTGCTTAGGCTGAGCTTGATCTTGCAATCCTTCTGCCTCAGACTCCCAGAGTACTGGCATTACAGGCATGTGCTTCCTTGCCAGGCTTTCAGTGTACTTTTGAGTTGTATTTTCCCTCATGGGGGAAATATACTCACTGTACTTCATGTACTTACCTTTGTACTTCCTTTGAGAAGTGTCTGTTCAATTTATGCATCCATTTATTGATTAGGCTATTTTATATTTTGATGTTTTCTGAGTTCTTATATATTCTAGACATTAATCCTTTGTCAGATAATAACTGGGGCAGACTTTCTCCAGTTCTAAAGGCCGTCTCTTCACTCTGTTGGTTGTTTACTGTATCTTGCAGAAGCTTTTTAATTTGATGTAGTTTCATTCTTACTGTTATTTCCTTGCTATTAGACTCCTGTTCATCAAGTCTTTGCCTATGTCTATGGCTTCAAGTGTTTCCCCTGTTTTCTCTGGCGATTACAAAGTTTCAGGTCTTAATCCTAGGTCTTTGGTCCATTTTCAGTTGATTTCTGTACGGAATAAAAGATAGGGATTGAGTTTCACTCTTTTACATATGGATATTCAGTTTTCCCAGAGTGGCCTTTTCTCCCATGTAGCTCTTTCACCTTTGTTTTAATTACTTTTCTCATTGTTGAGATGAAATACCTGACACCCAAAGTTAAAGGGGGGAAGGCTTATTTAGCTCACTGTCAGAAGAGGTTTCAGTCTGTAATCTACCTGCTGCCCTTCAAGGGCATAGCAGAGGAGAAATCGTTTATGGCAGGGAGAAGGTAGCAAAACAAGCAAGGGGCATAGCAACTTCTTTCTGTCCCTTTTGTATTCTATCCAGGCCACCTGTCTTCTGCCCTTGGGGGGGGCAGCACTCACCCTCAGAACTACGCTGAACAAATCAGTGGACTGATTTATTAGCCACATACCCTTAATCCCTGCACCACACACTCTAGCTCCAGCCTCCTCTGAAAAGACCCCACCTATGACCTCAGGAGGCTTTGGGCACCATCTAGACATAGCTGTGACATTTGTCCAGAGTCACGTGGCTGTGGTTGTCACTGAGCACAGTGCACCAGCTCCTCAAACCCGAGTAGAGGGTCTGGTAGGTGCTCATTTCCAAAACCAGACTAGTTAACAGGGCCAGGCAGCAGGGGCTGCACTCCCCTGACAGGAACGTCCTCCATTCCTTCTGCATTGTGCTGCAGGTCCTGGTTAAGCGATGAACGTCAAACACAGCCACCGTCAGAGACAATGCTTCCCAGATCCAGGGAGTTTTGGAAGTACATCAGTGTACCACATCCACTGCATTTTGCACAGGGGCACACTGAACATATTTAATTTGATCTCTATAAACTGTATATATTACACCATCACCTGTATTTCTAGACTTTCTGGCCACCCTGTTAGAACCTACTTACTTTCTAGCATTGTAAAATACAGGGTAGAATTTGACCATTTTTTTTTCTTTTTCTCAAGCTCTACAGACTAGTTTTCTTTTCCTTGAAATTGTGGATTTGGGTGGAAGCTTGTGTGTGTGTGTGTGTGTGTGTGTGTGTGTGTGTTTGGAAATAGTAGTAAAGGACTTTTTTCTCCTTATGGCACCTGTGTCTTCTAATTTCTTGATTGTTATTTGGGATAAAAATGTATTGGGGGGGGTGTGGGCTGGAGGGTTAGCTCAGTGGTTCCAGCACCTGCCTCACAAGCGCAAGGTCCTGAGTTTGATCCCCAGTAACCTTATATAATGCTGGGCATGGAGACTCACACCCACCAGCCATCAATACCACACAGCACAGTGCTGGGCGTGGTGGCTTATGCCTATAATCCCAGCACTCAGGAGGCAGAGACAGGAGGATTGCTGAGTTCGAGGCTTGTCTGGGCTACATAGGGAGCTAGGGGCCAGCCTGAACTACAAAACGAGACCCTGTCTCAAAAAAAAAAAAATGTATGGGGTATGTCCAGAGAAGGAGGAAAATGTACTAATATTCTCATCTGCCCACCTCATTCTTCTTCTGTGGATTTGTGTATTACTGATTCTGTACATCGAATAAAACCACCCAGAAGCTGTAGGTAGGAAGCAGCTAAGAAACAGAAGATAAAAAAAATAAGTGAGTTTAATAAAGAATACGTTGTTTTAGTTCATAAACTTCTTTATTTTGTGTTCCCAAAACAAAAGCTTTGCCTGAGTGTATTATGGATTCTCACATTTCTAAAGTTCTTTTTATCCATTTGATGATCATGATACTCTTTGAACAGGGCCCTCTCACCTCCAGCGCTCCAAAGCTGGGCTGGCCTTTGTGTCTGAACTGAGCCTTAATGGTATATACAGTGAAGTGTGTGATGAGTTAGTGGAATGTAGCTGGCTGCAGAGGAACCTCGGGCAGGCCAGAAATGAGTGTGTGTCATGGTTGGTCTTTCAGACTGATGGTGCTTCTGCGATGCTGATCATGTCAGAGGACAAAGCTCTGGCCATGGGATATAAGCCGAAGGCGTACTTGAGGTAAGTCAGTGTTCAGGTGAGTTGCCTCTGGCTATGTTATTCCTATTGCTAACTCCTGTATTCTTCACCTAGGGATTTTGTGTATGTGTCCCAGGACCCAAAGGATCAGCTTTTACTTGGGTAGGTAGTAGTGTGTGTTTCTTACTTTCAATCAAAAGTATTTCATTATCAACATGTATTACTCAGATTTTGGAGTATCTTAATCTCTTGGGTTTGGAGGGTTGAATTTTAAAGCAAATACTAATAATCCTTTTGGTATAATCCTTTTGTAGTTTTGGCTTATTTTCCAATATATTTTATATATAAAATTATTAATACAGGGCTGGGGGATGTAGCTCAGTGGTTCTGTGAATTCATTCTCTGGTATTGAAAAAAAAATTGTTAATACAAACTGGCTGTGCTTGCACGTGCCTGTAACCCCAGCACTGTGGGAGGCTGAGGTGGGAGGATAGCAAGTTTGAGCCCACCCTGGGAAGCCTAGTGACTTAGCAAGACCTTGTCTCAAAATACCAAAAAAGGAGGCTTGCTGAGGATGTAGCTATAAGTGAAGGCACTGGCTTCAATCTTAAAAGAATTTTCTCCAAAAAAATTTTAATATAGACACACAAACATGTTTTCATATACACATACAACTGTATATTTTTCATGAAGATGTCACATTTTTTCATTTTGCTATAGTTGTAGCAAAGTCTCCCTGATATTTAGATTTCTCTCTTCCTCACAAGGCAGTAGCCTCACTCGCCTCCATTCTGATCTCTCTCTGTCTGGAGCTGTTATGGTCTTGAAAGTAGTTGAGTCCTTTTGTATACCTTGCCCTTTGACTTTTGTTCTTGTCCTGATTTCACATCGCTAGCTTGGATTTATCCTTCATTGTTTGTTCATTCATAACCTGTTTCCCCAACTCTACGGTAGGAACTTAAACAAGGCCAGAAGTTAGGTTATTATTGTATCCCTGGCACTTAAGCAGTATTTGTACAACAGAATCAGTAAGTGTAAAATTCAGTTTAGGGAATGTGAAGATCTTAGTTAAAAGTTTTAAGATTCCATCTTTTTTCTTTTCAGGCCAACATATGCTACTCCAAAAGTTCTAGAAAAGGCAGGATTAACCCTGAGTGATATTGATGTTTTTGAATTTCATGAAGCCTTCTCAGTAAGTGGTTCAAGAGACACACCCTGGGGTCTATTGAGACTGAGGATGCAGCCCATGTTTATGGAGAGAGCAAGGCTTGGTTTATGTCACAGGTTAAGCAGGAGTGCGCCACTAGATCTTGGTGCTGACTCACATGTCGGGAGGGACTCGAGGGGAGGGAGTTGAGGGCCTCACTGTGGGCTTGAAAACACATCTTTGGAGGTACAAAATTATTTCCTTGGGACATTTTTGCTAAAAACTGACTTAAAGAGTTACCTAACTTTAAAATTACAGAAACCCATGCTGAAAGGAATTTAATAACAAGGTCCTTAATGAATTATTTTTCCTCTTAGGGTCAGATTTTGGCTAATTTTAAAGCCATGGATTCTGATTGGTTTGCACAAAATTACATGGGCAGGAAAACCAAGGTGAGTTTCTAATTAAAAAATGTGCCAGGCTGTGCAAGGCACATTAATACTCGGTTCTCTAAGAATATGAAAGGAAGAGGTTCCTTTTGTGTAGAATTTTATATTTTACTCAGTATACTGTATTTGTGTCTTTGTTTAAAAATAGTTTCTGGAGCTGGGTGTGGTGGCTCGTGGCTATCATCCCAGCGCTCAAGAGGCAGAGGCAGGAGAATTGTTGTGAGTTTGAGGCTTGCCTGGGCTACATAGTGGGCTCAGGGCCAGCCTGAACTACAAAGCAAGACCCTGTCTCAAAAAAACAAAACAAAACAGCCAGGCATGGTGGCTCACGCCTATAATCCCAGCACTCGGGAGGCTGAGACAGGAGGATTGCTGAGTTCAAGGCTTGCCTGGGCTACATAGTGAGCTCAGGGCCAGCCTGAACTACAAAGCGAGACCCTGTCTCAAAAAAACAAAACAAAACAAAACAAAAAAAACCCAAAAATAATTTCTGGAAAATCTTAAGCAAAAATAGAATTTTATGTTACCTTTTGTTCTTTTCATTCAGATATTAAATAAAACAAATAGGAGCCTTTATCTTTTTATACTGACCTAGATTTACTTTCTTTGTAGTAAAATTACTAGTGGTAGGTCTAACATCAGTTAATTCCCCTGTATCTGTTCCTTCCTATCACTAAGAGCCTGGCTCAAGGCCTGTCATTCTTTTTTTTTTTTTAATTGAATTCTTTATTGGTACAATTTATATACATCTCAAAATCACATATAACATTGGGAAATTTGTACCAGTATATGCCACAAGTTAATTCTCATTTTTACCCATATCCCTACCCACTCCCCCCTCCTCCCCCCTTTATACATGCTCTTTTATTTTCTTTCTGTATCATATTTATTCCAGGCCTGTCATTCTTAAACTTGCCTTCACACTGTGCCTTTATTTTTGTGGGAGCTAGGTTGGATCGCTTCCTTTAGAGAAGTTTAATACCTGGGGCGGATCATTGTCCCTGGGGCACCCATTTGGAGCCACTGGATGCCGCTTGGTCATGGCAGCTGCCAACAGGTTACGGAAGGAAGGAGGCCAGTATGCCTTGGTGGCCGCCTGTGCAGCTGGAGGGCAGGTACGTGCGGAGCATCCTTACAGGGGCTTCCAGGAAGTCGTTTTCTTGGGAACAAAATAAACTCATCTCAAAAATGTTTGATTTAGTTTACTATGATAGTCTTTTTTTTGGTACTGTGGATTGAACTGGGACCTTGCACTTGCAAGGCAGGTACTGTGCAGCTGAGCTAAATCCCTATCCAGTTTGATATTCTTTCCCTCCCTCCCTCCCTCCCTTCGTTCGTTTGTTCCTTCCTTCCTTCTTCTTTGTTTCTTTGTTTCTCTCTCTCTCTCTCTATTTTTTTTTTTGAGACAGGGACTCACTGGGTAACCCAGGTGAGCCTCAAACTCACAGCAGGCATGAGCCACCATGCCCGGCACTGTGGTGTGTGGTCCTGGGGATCCATGTCAGGACCTTGCGCTTGCCAGGCAGATGCCAGAAACCCCCAGCCCAGTTTGGTACATTCTGGAAGCTGTGTTCTAAGGAGAGACAACCAAACAAAAATTTTTGGTGAGCGCTGGAGGGAAGAAGAGTGATAACTCTGATTCTGATGATACTTTGAGTGCTTGCTTTCGCAGCACATGTACTGATAATAATAAGTAAGCTATTTTCCCCCTTTTAATGTAAAATTAATATATGCTTATGGAAAAAAAAGAATGTATAGAAAACAATTAAAATCACTTACAAATCCCCTTACCAGGTGGATCATGTTAAGCATCGTGATATATTTTTTTCGTTAGTGATAAACCTCATTTATCTAATCCATGTGAAATCTTACCTATAAAATCTCTCCAAGAGGTAAACTGTCTTCCTAGAGAACTGAGCTATATTTTAGTTAGGGAACTGATTTACATCTAAATAGCGTTTTGCTGTTCAGTTGAGGAAATTATTATGCGAAAGCTTTTCCTTCCTGTCTTGCTCACGTTGAGACCTAACTCCCTACTTTCTATAGTTAAAGTCCAAAAGGAAGACTGACTCTAGTTTTTTTGTGTTTTTTTATCCTGATGTGAACAGATTTTATTTTCATCTGGATATATGAAGTTTCTGTTACTGATCAAACTAAATAAATAAGATTTAAACGTATAAATATCTTACATTTTAAAATCTTCCTCACAGACTTGGGAAATAAAGGGCCAGTTATTTATAAGTTGGAACTTTTAGACTCCATGATCAGAAACTTTCTCTTTTTCCCCTTCCGGCACTGGGAATAGAACTCAGGACCTTGTGCTTGCCAGACAGGTATGGCAGCACAAAGGCCCAGCCCTAAGAATGTTTTTTGTTTGTTTGTTTGTTTTTTGAGACAGGGTCTCGCTTTGTAGTTCAGGCTGGCCCTGAGCTCACTATGTAGCCCAGGCAAGCCTTGAACTCAGCAATCCTCCTGTCTCTGCCTCCCGAGTGCTGGGATTACAGGTGTGAGCCAACCCTAACCCTAAGAATGTTTTTGATCTCTGCGGCTTCAGAAACCCTGGTCAGTCAGGACTGAGCCACCCTCTCCTCTCCCCTTCCAGGCTCCCAGTTGGGGCTGTTCCCACACTGCACTGTGCGTGATGTGGCCCACAGAGGGCGCTGTCCTTTGCATTCAGCATCTGTTCCCTAATTCTATTTTTTTTTTTTTTTTTGTGGTATTGATTGCTGGTGGGTGTGACTCACCATGCCCAGCATTGTATGTGGTTACCGGGAATCAAACTCAGGACCTTGCGCTTGCGAGGCAGGCGCCGGAACCACTGAGCTAACCCTCCAGCCCTGTTCCCTAATTCTTAATGTAGCACCTGTGGCATAAACTGTGCCAGATGCTTTTGTGAATGAACAGGAACAATGCCCAGTGTCTCCCTTCTAGAAGTTCATAGTATCATGAGGAGTGCAGAGATGATGCATCTTAGAAACTAGGTTAAACATGACAGTCCCCTCCAGAGCCAAATGACTGACACCAGCTTGATTAGGAGGTAGTGGAAGGACTCATCATGGCCGAGCTATTGCAGGATTTCTCAGTGCTGGCACTACTATTTTAGGCTAGATAATTCTTTGTAGTAGGGGCTATGTGGCATGCCGGAGGAGATTTAACATGACCTCCATCTACCAGATCTGGCAGCAGTAAACCCCTCCCCACTCCTGTCCATCCTGTCTGTGTGCACACAGCGAAGCAGGCACAAGTATCTGCAGATGTTGCCAGAGTTCCCTGGGGAGAGCAAGGTTAAGACCTCCCCAAAATGAGAGTACTGGTCGTGTTGGGTGTGGAAATAGTACACTTTAAGTAAAATGGAGAAGAATTGTTCTACTTTATTGTGAGTCCTCCCCAGACAACTCCAAGTCAGTCAGGTCTTCCCCTCCCTGATCTTTGTTGTTTGATTGCTTTGGTGTTGCCAAGAGACATGGTTTTGAGCCACCATCTACATAGATGAAGGGTGGAGACTGAGCAAATCTCTGACTTTACACAGTGCTCAGCTTATAAGTAATTGTTTTTTTTTTTTTTTTTGAGACAGGGTCTCACTTTGTAGTTCAAGCTGGCTCTGAGCTCACTATGTAGCCCAGGGAAGCCTTGAACTCAGCAATCCTCCTATCTCTGCCTCCTGAGTGCTGGGATTACAGGCGTGAGCCACCATGCCTGGCACTGTGGTATGTGGTATTGATGGCTGGTGGGTGTGAGTCTCTACGCCCAGAATTGTATATGGTTTCCAGGGATCGAACTCAGGACCTTGGGCTTGCGAGGCAGGCACCGGAACCACTGAGCTAACCCTCCGGCCAGTAATTGTTTCTTTATAAATAGCTGTGAGGATTGAAACAAACCTAGAAGCAGGAGATTCATTAGGTGTTTTTGTTTTTTAGACAGGGTCTCACTTTGTAGTTCAGGCTGGCTCTGAGCTCACTATATAGCCCAGGCAAGCCTCGAACTCAGCAATCCTCCTTCCTCTGCTTCCTGAGTGCTGTAATTACAGGCGTGAGCCACCACGCCCAGCACTGTGGAATGTGGTGCTGATTGCTGGTGGGCGTGAGTCTCCATGCCCAGCATTGTATGTGGTTACCGGGGATCGAACTCAGGACCTTGCGCTTGCGAGGCAGGTGTTGGAACCACTGAGCTAACCCTCCAGCCCAATTCATTAGGTTTTGATGACAGACCAAAGGTTAGAACGATGGGGCAGTCAGCTGGGGTTTAGACTTGGAAATTGTAAATGTAGGTTTTAAAAAAGGGCTGTAGGGGCAGAGATTTAGCTCAGCTATTCTAGCATCTGCCTATCAAGTGCAAGGTCCCTGGTTCGATCCCCAGTAACCACATACAATAATACCGGGTGTACTCACGTCCACCAGCAATCAGCACCACATACCCCAGTGCTGGGCGTGGTGGCTCGTGCCTGTCATCCCAGCACTCGGGAGGCAGAGGCAGGAGGATTGCTTTGAGTTCTGGCTTGCCTGGGCTACATAGTGAGACCCTGTCTCAAAAAAAAGGACTGTAGCTAGTGCATAGCATGTGTACAGTGATGGAGAAGGAACATTCTTGCTGCTTCTCTTTGTGGCCCCTCAGGTCATCTTAGCCTGTGTAAAACAATGAAGAAGGGAATTGCTTTGGAATCACCTGGAACTAGTTTCAAATCCTGACCTTATGATTTTGTAATAGCTTTGTGATTTTGGATGAGTCGCTTCACTTCTTAAAGCCTGTGTTGTCATCTAGAGATATACTTTTGTTGGCATTCTCTGTGTCATGCTAATCTTTGTTTGGCTAAAAAGACCTTGTGATTCCTCGGTTTAATAGCAGCCTTTGGTCTGGGGTACAGCTGGGTGGTAGAGTGCTTGCCTAGCATGTATGAGGACCCGGCTCTTATTCCTAGTGCCATCAGCACATGTACATCCAAAACAATGATTTATAGAGTATCTATTAAGAATAAGACTATCGGGCCGGAGGGTTAGCTTAGTGGTTCTGGCGCCTGCCTCGCAAGCGCAAGGACCTGAGTTCGATCCCCGGTAACCACATATAATGCTGGGCATGGAGACACGCCCACCAACAATCAACACTGCATACCACAATGCCGGACGTGGTGGCTCACGCCTGTCATCCCAGCACTCGGGAGGCAGAGACAGGAGGATTGCTGAGTTCACGGCGGCTTGCCTGGGCCAGTGAGCTCAGGGCCAGCCTGAACTACAATGCGAGACCCTGTCTCCAAAAGCAAAAAAAAAAAAAAAAAAAAAAGTAAGAATAAGACTGTCCTCCAAGTCTGGCGATACATGCATCTGTGTATATATGTGTGTATAAATGTGTGTGTGTGCGTGCACTGAATGCTGTGTCATACTTGCAGAAACTTTTTGAAATAGGCCCCAAAAGTCCCCTTGTGGAGGAAATAGAGATTCGGAATGGCTCCTCGCTTTCCCATGATCACACAGTGCTTGACTAGCAGAGCCTGTGCTCTACACTGTTGTCCACGTTGGCTGAGTGCGTACATCATCTTTCATTGCTCTAACGGAGCTTTTTTTCCTTTGCAGGGCCATGGTATGATAGTGGAGACTTACCCCAAGTGATGGATCCGGAAGGAGGTGACCAGGTTTCTGTGCAGCACTCACACCAGGCAATGCCATTTCAATGCATTACTAAACAACACCTGTAGTCTTAGCTCCTTTTAGGAAACATTTGTGGCCTTCTGTTAAATACTTTGCAATTAAGCCTTGCCAGTGTTCTCAGCTTTTCAGTAATCACAGCTTACTGTTCTTTCAGGGATTTCTCAGTTTCCAGAATATCATGCAGATATATTTAAGCAGTGGCTTTTGATCTCTGCTGTTATCAGAGACTAAATGAATGGTTGTATTTTAGGAAAGAGGGTTAACTGAGATCTGAAGTTATCTTTGTAACATTTGCAAATTCCATTTATTCTTATCTGAGTCCTAAAAATACACATTTTCTCTAAAATACAAACCAGTGTGCCTAAACTAATTATGGAAAAACAAATCAATCTAAATATCATTAAAGACTTAAATATTGAGACACACAAAAACCTTAGTAATCAACTTGGATAGAGTGGAGAAGTATTGGAGAATGGTTTGTCTTATTTTTATAGGGAAAAGAAGGTACTTCTCTTGATGTAGGGCAGAGTTTACCTTTAACTACATATTTGTAACTTCCAGCCATTTCAGTCAACTATGAAGCTGGTAGGGAAGTAAGAAGTGTCTTTCTTTAGAATAACACCCCCATTGCTTTGATTGAAGTACATTTAATTCATTATTTGGGGTCACTTCTGTTTGCTAGGATTTAAATGAATGAAGTATAAAATAAGCTTTTTCTTTGGTTCAACTGCTATGAACCCTGTCAGATTTTTTTTTTTTTTAATTAAGAGTCTCACTTTGTAGTTCAGGCTGTCCCAGAACTCACTATGTAGCCCTGGCTAGCCTTGAATTTAGAGCAATCCTCCTGCCTCTGCCTCTCAAGTGCTGGGATTATAGGTGTGAGCCACCATGCCTGGCATTGCGGTATGTGGTACTGGCAATCAAATTTGGGACTTCATGCTTACGAGGCAGACACTGGAACCTCTGAGCTAAATCCCTGTCCCATGAACCCTCTCAGATTTTTGACAACCACAGTGTCCTAAATAACATGTATGCTAGTCCTTTTAAGAAGCAAAATAGTTAATTTTGGCCATTTGTGTAAATATATGTGTTTGAAACTGGGCATAATGATGCCTACCTATGATCCCAGCTACTTGGGAAGCTGAGGCAGGATGATTGCAAGCTCAATGCCAGACTAGTCAATTTTGTGAGACCCTGTCTCCAAAAAAAAAAAGCTAGGAATGGTGGCACATAGCTGGGAAGGCTGAAGCCAAGGATGAGTTTGGGCCTTACGGTAAGTCCATGTCTCAAGAAAACACAAACGAGGTGGTTAGGAGAGCTCAGCAGTAGGGCATTTGCCTAGAATGCCTGGAGGCCTTGTGTTCAGTCCCTAAAACTGAAAAACAGAGTATTTGTGAGTTCTAGGATCATTTGTACGTGATTTCCTTGGTAATTTAAAAACAGTGGCAATTTTTAATACTGAAAAGAGTTATATTTACATTTCTCAAAAATAAAATCGAGGGCCAGAGATTCAGCTCAGTGGCTCCTGCACCTTCTTAGCAAGTGCAAGGTCCCTGGTTTGATCCCCAGTAACCACATACGACAGTACCAGGTGTGGTGACTCACACCCACCAGCAATCAGTACCACATACCACAAATGCCGGGTGTGGTGGCTCAGGCCTGTAATCCCAACACTTGGGAGGCAGAGGCAGGAGGATTGCTGAGTTTGAGGTTTGCCTGGGCTGCATAGTGAGCTCAGGGCCAGCCTGAACTATAAAGCGAGACCCTGTCTCAAAAAAAAGAACTTTTATTCTTCGTCTGATGCAAAGTGGTGGAGAAATAAGCAGTGGTGGACGAAGGTACTTCAGAAGATCTAGCTTACAAAGGTCTAGAATATATGATGAATCCCTTATAGGGCAAGAATAATAACAATACAATAGACAAAAATGGGCAAAAGATACATGTTTTAGAAAATGATACATAAATGGTGAATAAATGTTCACCAAGATGCTCAAGAGGAATAAAAAAATTAATGAGATTATTTTATACTTGCAAGGCAAAAATTAAGACATAGCTATAAGTATTGGTGAAGATTGGAATGATAGGAACTTTTAGACACAAGTGATAAGAACATAGATTGGTTCAGCCACTTCAGAAAACAGCCTGACATCATCTTGTACATTTAAACATGACATAAGGTCTGTGAGCTGGCATGTTTTCTCTGTGGGATATCTCCTAGAGAAACTTGCCCATGAGCTCAGAAACACGTGAAAGATATTCATAACCACATTGCTCAATAGTAATAACTCATATTGACAGGAAATTTTAAAATAAGCAAAATTAATTTCTAGAATGCCTACAGTTGGTTTAAAATAGTTTCTACAACAGAAGAAGATAGAAGAAATTTGCCTTCTAGAATTCCACATGATACATGCAGTTCCTTCCTGTTCCAGGGATGGGTATGATCAAAGGGGGCTTCAGCTCTGTGGTAGTCTTTCCAAATACCTGTAATTTAGTTCATGGGAAAGATCAGGCAAACTCCAATCAAGGAACAGTGCAAGGCATGTGGCCAGTATTATAAACTGTTAAGGTCTTGAAACTACTGAGAGATTGTCAGAGCTGAAGGAGGCTTGATGATTCTGTAACAAGAGGGACATTAATGGTAAAGCTGGTAAAATATGAATAAAGTCTGGAGTTGAGCTAGTGTTTTTTTTTTTTTTTTGAGATAGGGTCTTGCTCTGTAGTTCAGGCTGGCTCCGAGCTCACTATGTAGTCCAGGCAAGCCTCAAATTCAGCAATCCTCCTGTCTCTGCCTCGCGAGTGCTGGGATTACAGGCGTGTGCCACCACGCCTGGTGAACTAGTGTTTTTTAATCACAGGGTTGAGGATACAGCTCAGGGGTACAGTGCTTACCTAGTATGCATGAGACCCTGAGCCCGATCCCCAGCCCTGCAAAGTCCACAGAAAACCGAGATAGCAACAGAACACCACAGTAGGAAAGACACACACACACACACACACACACACACACACACGGTCAGACGATTTCTAACTTGAGTACCAAGACAGTTCAATGAGAAAAGAACAGAGTGGCCAATGGACAGTGCCAGAAAGCAGTACTCATATGCAGAAGGTTGAAGTTGGATCTTGCACCATATACAGAAGTTTAACTAAAAATGAATAAAAAACCCAAACATAAAAGCTAAAACTGTAGAATCCTTAGAAGAAGATACATTGCAGTAGGCTTCTGGATATGACACCAAAAGCACAGGCAATAAGAAATATTAGGTAAATTGGACTTAATCAGAATTAAAAATGGCATCAAAAGGTACAATTGACAGAATTAAAAAGCGACCTAGGGAACAGAAGGAAATGTTTGCAAATTATACAGCCTAGCCGGGTGTGGTGGCTCACACCTGTAATCCCAGCATTAGGGAGGCAGAGGCAGGAGGATTGTTGTGAGTTCAAGACTAATTTGGACTATAGTGAGCTCAGGGCCAGCCTGAAATACAAAGTGAGACCCTGTCTTAAAAAAACTAGGAAAAAGAATCATGCAGCCTAGAGGGGATTAATAGAATGTCTGAAGAATTCTTACAGTTAACAACCAGAGAAACAACCCGATTAAAAATTGGCGAGCTGAGGTGGTGGTGCAGCCTGTCTGTAATCAGCTACTTGGAAGGCTGAGGCAGAAGGCCTGGAAGTTAGAGCCCAGCATGGGCAGCTTAGTGAGACTGTCCGAGAATTTAAAAAGGGCTGGAGATGTAGCTCACTTGCCTTGTAGAGCACTTGCCTAGCGTGCACAAGGCCCTAATGCCCCCAGTACCCGTGTTGCCGCACACACAATTTGTGTAGACATTTTTCTAAAGGAGACATACAAATGGACATAATCACAGAAACATGCTGAACACCACTAATCATTAGGAAAATGCAAATCAAATCCACAATGAGAAATCATGCCACATCTCTTAGGATGGCTACTATCAAAATAACAGTGGTAAGGACTTGGAGAAATTGCAGTGCTTATGTCCTCAGTGTGGGGATAGAAAAAAGTGCAGCTGCCCTAGAAAATAGCACAACAGTTCCTCAAAATAAGCATAGAATTACCCTGTGATCCAGCAGTTGTACTTTTGGGTTTTTAATCCCGGAGAATTGAAAGCAGAATTTTGGAGAAATCCTTGTGTAGCCATGTTTGCAGCAGCCTTATTCACAATGGTCTAGAGATGGAAGAAGGCGACTTGAGCGTCCACGGACAGATAAGTGCATGAACCGCGCTGTCCTAGGCACAGAATAAAACCTTCCCGGCCACGAAAGGGTAATAATCTTGGATGACCTTGAAGACGCTATGCCGAGTGAAGTAAGCCTGTCACAAAAAGGGCAAGAAGACTGTGACCCCTCTTAGACTAGTCTTCTGAAGTTGTCAGGCTCCCAGAAACAGTGCACTGTGGTTGCCAGATACTGAGAGTGGAGACAGAAAATGCCATTTTGTGGAGACAGAAGTTGGAGTTTTGAAAGGTAAAAGGCAGGCGGCCTGGGGTTTTGCAAAACCCCAATGGAAATGTAGTTTACTGAATGATACACTTAAAAATGTTTAGGATTTAGTCACAGTTTTAAAGCTGTTTTTCTAAAAGGTAAGGGAAGATGTTCGGGTTACAGGTGACTTGTGGGTGGCAGATATTGGAACTGGCCTCAGCCAGAGCCCACAGCCGGCTCTGTGTGTCTGGTCTGAAGTTTTATCATAGGTTCTCCCAATGCGATTTAATTTATATGTTAGTTTGAAGTATCCTGTACACATAAGCACGTTAGTCTGACTGTTTCTGAAGGTTATTCTGGGCTGATGGGCGTGGTCTGGCCTCCATCTACATAGTTCTTGATGTTCATTCTTAGATATCTTTTTTTGAGACAGGGTCTCGCTTTGTAGTTCAGGCTGGCCCTGGACTCACTGTGTAGCCCAGGCAAGCCTCGGACTCTGCATTCCTCCTGCTTCTGCCTCCTGAGGGCTGGGATAACAGGTGTGAGCCACCACGCCTGGCTAGTTATGTTATTCTTAAAATTCCAATTTCAGTGTTTCTACTGTCTGTCTCTCCCCCTGCCCAATACTGGAGATTGAACCAGGGCCCCTCACTGGGCTACACCCCTAGACTTTTTTTTTTTTTTTTTTTTTTTTTTGCTTTTTGAGACAGGGTCTCACTTTGTAGTTCAGGCTGACCCTGAGCTCACTATGGTGCTCAGGCAAGCCACCACGAACTCAGCAATCCTCCTGTCTCTGCCTCCCGAGTGCTGGGATTACAGGCGTGAGCCACCACGCCCGGCATTGTGGTATGCAGCGTTGATTGTTGGTGGGCATGTCTCCACGCCCAGCATTATATGTGGTTACCGGGGATCGAACTCAGGACTTTCCGCTTGCGAGGCAGGTGCCGGAACCACTGAGCTAACCCTCCGGCCCACCCCTAGACTTTTTTATTTTGAGACAGTCCCTATCACTAATTTGCCCAGGCTGGGCTCCAACTTAGGATCCTCCTGCCTCAGCCTTTCAGAGTGCTGGGATTACAGGTGTGTACTACCATGCCTGGCCTATGCGTAACTGCAGTTAGATTCTGTGTTCTACCAAATAACCATTTAGGAGAGGAGCCACTTAGTTGGCCTGTTTTCTGTTGTTTTAGCTTTTTGTGTTTGTGTGATACTGGGGATCAAACTCAGGACCTTGTGTTTTCCAGGCAGGTGCAATGCCACTGAGCTATATCCCTGGCCCCTGTCATTTAAACTTTGTTTTTGTGGTACTGGGAATTGAACCCAGGATAATGTACATGCCAGACAAGAACTATCCCTCTGAGCCACACCCCAGCCCTATCATTTAAATTTGAGAGGTTTGCCCGCCTCTCAGCAGTTTGCTTCTGACAGTCTCTGACTCCGAACAGCAGTTCATGTTTCTCTTGGGTCCCTGTAGTTCATCCCACAGTGTGCTGGGTGCCTGCTGTGTCAGGCGCTTATTCTAGATGTTGAGGCTACAGCAGCCAATAAAACAGAAAGCCTGTCTTCCCTGATTCCATCTTTCTGGAGAGAAGAGTCCTGATTCTTCTTAGTCTGCTGTTTCCTCCCAGCCTTTCTCAGTTTTCTTTACTTCCTCTTGGCTTTTCTGATTTTGGTCTTCCTGGGGGTGGTGAGAGGATGAGACAGGGTTGTGATCTCTCTGATTTTAATGGATGGCTTCCAGGAGTGCTGGCCTGTTGGTGTGCTCTGCTTTTTTTAGCGAAGGGTCGTTTTCTGGCAGGATATTGGAATGGGAGGACAAGGCGAGGAACA
Source organism: Thryonomys swinderianus (assembly GCA_004025085.1). Lineage (NCBI taxonomy): Eukaryota > Metazoa > Chordata > Mammalia > Rodentia > Thryonomyidae > Thryonomys > Thryonomys swinderianus. The sequence goes on from PVIC010015261.1 coordinate 30,999, forward strand.
GTGATGGTATCTCTAAGGAAACACATTCTCACAGAGCAGAGGGAGCATTTGGTTTGTTGGCCATGTCTGTGGTGTGGCTAAGTCTTCTGGGAGACCACTCCCCTCCCATGTGAGAGGGCTGTCTGTGACCCAGCAGGCCCGGTTCCCAAAGCAAACCCCTAGGTAGGGGGTTCAGAGCCTCCTCAGGACCCTTCTTAAAGTCTGCCTGTGGAGGATTTTGTTTGTTTCTTTGCTTGTCAAGTTGACATGTATAATTATAAAATGTTCAGGAGAGTTTTTTCACAATAATTCCTTTTTTTTTTTTTTGCTTTTTGAGACAGGGTCTCACTTTGTAGTTCAGGCTGGCCCTGAGCTCACTATGGTGCCCAGGCAAGCCGCCGCGAACTCAGCAATCCTCCTGTCTCTGCCTCCCGAGTGCTGGGATTACAGGCGTGAGCCACCACATCCGGCATTGTGGTATGCGGTGTTGATTGTTGGTGGGCGTGTCTCCACGCCCAACATTATATGTGGTTACGGGGATCGAACTCAGGTCCTTGCGCTTGCGAGGCAGGCACCGGAACCACTGAGCTAACCCTCCGGCCCCCAATAATTCCATTTTTTTCTAATTAAAGACACTGCATGTGGTTTTGCAGTTCTACAGGGTAAGTCCAGAGATCTGATATGCAGCAGGAGAGCTGTCCATCATACTGTTTTGTAGGCCAGAAATTTGTTAAAAGAGCGAGTTTCAGGTGCTGTTACCACACACACACACACACACACACACACACACTACATGAGGTGATGAGTATGTTGGTCTACTTCAGTAATCATTTATATAGCAAAACATTTTATACTTTAATATATAAAAAATTATACTGTAGAAAGTTCAATCACCACGATGAAATTAGGAAGCAAATGTAAAATGAAGTAGCACTATCTCCAGTTGACACATTGATGTCTCCTCTTTTCAGTCCCTGCCTTCAAGGACCAAAATACCTAATAGAACACTGCCCAGAACTCTCTGGTCGACTTACTGTGTAACTTAAACATGGTTCCATAGCAGCAGATGTAGCTATCTGTCATTTGTGATGATCACCTGGAACTCCTCCAGACGGATGTCTTGCAATTTATTTTTCCAGGTGGACGTAAACACATCTGAATGCACAGGCTTTGTCCGTTTGTTCACTTGTGTAATTATATCTGTCTCTCTGTTTCTCTCTCACTTTTATTCAGTTGTTTTGAGATAGGGTCTCGCTGTATAGTCCAGACTTATCTTGAACTCACTATGTAGTCTTGGCTGGCCTTGAATTTGTGATAATCCTCCTGTCTCAGCCTCCCAAATGCTGATATTAGAACTGCTCATCTCTTTTTTTATTTTTTATTTTTTTGAGACAGGGTCTCACTTTGTAGTTCAGGCTGGCTCTGAGTTCACTATGTAGCCCAGGCAAGCCTCGAACTCAGCAATCCTCCTGTCTCTGCCTCCCGAGTGCTGGGATTACAGGCGTGAGCCACCATGCCCGGCACTGCTCATCTCTTTAAGCCACTTTAAATGGAATTGCTGCTGAATGTCAGTTTGTGTCTCCTAGAGCCTTTTTTTTTTTTTTTTTTGAGACAGGGTCTTGCTTTGTAGTTCAGGCTGGCCCTGAGCTCACTGTGTAGCCCAAGTTAATCTTGAGCTCACAGCAATCTTCCTGCCTCTGCCTCCCAGTGCTGGGATTACAGGTGTGAGTCACCATGCCCAGCATTGTGGTGTGTGATTACAGGGGATCGAACTCCAGACCTTGTGATCACAAGGCAGAGGCTGGAACCACTGAGCTAAACCTCCTATGATCTCTGTATGTGTGTAGATGTATGTATGTATGTATGTATTTTTATGCTGGAAGGCAAATAAAGGCTTAATGCCATTTCATCTGCCAATTGTAAATGTGGGACCTGACGGGAAGAGCAAGCATTGAGAGTGCTCCTGGGAAGGGCAGGGAGAACACGCCCCTCTGCAGAAGCCACCCAGAACAGGAGTTGCCACTTGTAATAGGAAAGAGTGAATATTGGAATTTGTAACCAAAAGTAATTTTATAACTTTGAAAATGCAGTCTATAGGTATTAAAGAGGGGGCTGTGTTGCTCAGGGCAGGGCCTTGCCTGCCTCAGCAGCTCAGGCTTCCCCAGGACGGAGCAAGGCCCTCCTTGTTAGTTACCGCTGACTGGGAAGTGGAATTGAATCCACTTACAGAACTATTCAGACTAGCTTATCCACAATTAAAATAGACACATGAGTATGAGTAGAGATACAGTGCCTGTAAGAAAAGTATTTTCAGGCACATGTGGTAGTATATCCATTTTTATTTTAACAGAAAACCTTCCCATTTTATAAAAATACCCATACATGATGTAATTTAAACTGATTTTCATCAGAATGTTTTCATTGATTTAGTTTAAATTTTTTCAGAGGCTTGTCACCTTCTGCTTGTAAATATTGTGAGTAAATTCCGCTAGATGTCCTGGTACCCGGTGAAAGCTTTTCTTACATCTTCCTTCTCAGTATGTCTAGTCTTCACTTGACCTTGCACATGTCAAGGTCATTACAAGGTCATTACATGTCAGTGCTTGCAATCTTTGCTCCCTAAGTCTTGCCAGTCAGTGGGACCTTTCTCTCTGCTTTAAATTTATAAAGAATTCTTTTAAAATGTGCTCACGTCTGTGCCTCTTTGTAAACATGCATGTGTCCATGAAACATATTTTATATGGATTTTTTTTTTAAGTTAAAGGAAAAGGGACCAAGAAGCTTCACCTTTTTCTAAACCTCTTAAAGAATCAAAGTCCTGCAGTCATCTCTAGTGATTGGAAAGGTCAGAGGTTCCTATTAGTCATCCTTTCTTCATGACCATCGGAAAGGGTTAACCAGAGAAGAGATCACTCAATAGTTAGGACCACGTTCATCCATTGTTTCTGGAAAGTGGCCCGTGGATTGTTTTGAAACTGGTGGAGATCATTTTATTTGCAGTTTTCTGGAATTTTGTTATCTGAGGATGAGTTTGGCAGGAAAGGCAGGTTCATCTGTGAAGTCACTAGGTGGGTTGGTGAGTTTTTCAAGCCATTCTTGTTCGGAGGCTTTAGGGTGGGGCCGTCAGGTGCAGGAGAAGTGCGTGTGAGTAATGAGATCACCGCTTTTCCCAGGGGTGAGGGGAGGTGCGGCCGCCCAGGGCCATCGGGTGGGTCCTGCTCTGCCTCACCTTCCTGGCGCATTCCTGGGTGGCCCACCCTTGCCTGTGAAGGAGCTCGCGCCGAAGCTTGGGGCTGAGGAAAACCGTCTCCCCGACTCTGCAGGCTGCTCTTCCCTCTGGAAATCAAGCCCACGACAGTAGCTTTAAACCAGTTTGTGTTTGTTTTTGCTTTTTAAGTGTAATTCAGAGCTCAGTAATGTGAAAAGGGATTTTCAGAGAGAACTGAGCCCCGGTTTGTGGGTGCTAGGCCTCATTTAGGGGTGGCCATCCTTTTTCCCCCACCCTTTACACTGGGGTAGCTGGGTAAAAAGGACTTGCTGTTGCAAATTTTTGCCCAGAGACCTTCTCCGAAAGCCACACTGCTTCTGAGGAGGCTGGCCCTCACCTGGCATTTCGGATTCCTCCCGTGCTCTCTTCTGGGATGTAGGTTTCATTTGTGGCCTAGGAAGAGGTGGAGAGACCCCGTGCTGGGAGTTGCTAGTACAGCCCCGCAGGAGGGCTGCGTTTTCGTGATTCCCGCCTGGCCCTGCCTAGGCGCAGCATCCTCCGAGCTCTGCCAGCTGCATCGTCTTGTATGCACCAATTTTGGCTTTTCCATTCCAATCCCAACGGGGCATCAGTTTCACGTGGGGTGGGGGCAGGGACAAGAGCCTGTCGGGACCTGGGCCTGGTTAGGAGCGCCGGCCGATGACGCCTGTGGCTCTCCTGCTCCTTTACCTTCAGAGCGCTTGGGCCTGGACCGGCGCGTTCTAAAAAGCAGCTCGTGGGCTCCCTGGCATCTAGCTGTGCCCATCTCTGAGGAAGGGCGGGTCCCTGCTGACCTTCTGGGAGACAGCTGCAGCCTTGGGGCTGGCAACTCACCAGGGAGGTGGCCGAGTTGGGGGCCCGGGGGTGGCAGAAGCGTCTGCGTAAGGCGTCTCGCACCTGGAGAGAAGGGAGGGCCCCGCTATGGAAGTCAGTCGCCTCCCTGTGGCTGCCGACCTGGCAGGGCTTGGCCAGGCAGACTTACCTTCTTGTCAGGGAGGCAGCCGAACAGTAAGATGAAGACTCCCTGCACAGAGGGAAGGAGAAGAGCTGCTGAGGGGGCGGGAGACGCGCCTGAGGCCTAGCTCGCCCCTCTCCTCCTCCCGCAGCCCCGTCCTCGGTCTCGTCCGCCTCCTGACGTGCCCTGTGCACCACTTGGCACCTGGGGCCCATTTCGGGTGCTTTCTTACTGTC
>PVIC010015262.1:0-35451 GCA_004025085.1 Thryonomys swinderianus
AACAAGAATCAGTGCATTGAAGAGCTGATTTTTCAAAAGAATCAATAAAATACATAAACCCTTAAATTCAGAGAGAAAAGAATCAATGTAATTAGAAATGAAAAAGGTAAAGTCACAGCAAACTCTCTTAAAATCAGAAAATAATTAGTAACTACTTTGAAAAATTATATTCCAACAAATTAACACATTTTGAAGAAATAGATTTCTAGATATATACAAAGTATGAAAATTAACCCAAGAAATTGTAAATATGCTTAATCCAATAACAAGTAATGATATTGACTCAGTAACAAATGAATCTAGATAGAAAAGTCTCAACAAGATATTAGCAAATAAAATGCAGCACATTATCCAAAAGGTGGTACATCATGATCAGGTAGCTTTCATACCAGAGATGCAAGGATGGCTTAATATACATAATCAATGATTGTGATACATGAAATAAACAACAGCAGGATCAAAAACCACATGCTCATAATAATAGACACAGAAAAGGCTTTTGACAAACTCCAGCACTCTTTTATAATAAAAACCCTGAGGAAAACAGATGTAGGAAGGACCATATTGGAATACAGTAGAGGCTCTTATTACAAACCAGTATTTAGCATCATACTAAATGGAAAAAAGAGAAAGACATTCCGCTAAATTCTGGATCAAAACAAGCCTGTCCACTCTCACCTTTTCTAGTCAACATTGGTGCTTGAAACATTAACCAGAGCAACTATGCAAATCAGGGTAGTGGCACATGCCTGTAGTCCGAGTACTACAATACTGAGGGAGGAGTATTGCTGTGAGTTCGAAGCAAGCCTGAGCTACCTAGTGAGTTCAAGGCCTCTCTGAACTACATAGTAAGACCCTGTCTCAAGCCCTGAACCCCCCAAAACAGAGCAACTAGGCAAGAGAAATAATAAAAGGGATACAATAGAGAAAGAAATTAAAGGAATGCAATAGGAAAGGAAGAATTCAAATTATTCGCATATGACATGATACTTTACATGGACCCAAAGAACTCCTGCAGAAAACTCTTAAAATTAATAACCAAATTCAGCAAAGTAGCAGGATACAGGATCAATGCACAAAAATTAATAACATTTGTGTACACCAACAGTGAACAGAATGAGAAAGAAACTATGAAAACAGTACCATTGACAGTTGCTCCAACAGACAGCGAGGTCCTGAGCTTCTGCAATGCCACATTCACACTGGGAAAACCACACACAACAAGCTTCTCCTAGTAAATCAGCAGCCAGTGATCCTCCCCTCCAGTTCTCTTTTTATGGCTGTTGTCAGTAGTCCTCAGGTGGATCTTCCACACTCAGACCATGCTGATTCAGTTTAGCTGGGCATTACAAGTTGGCCATTAGTTAACCACAGCAGCCTTGGGCAAAGTAGCCAGCGACTCCATTCAGAACACTCCTGTTAGCTCAGCACTGTTATCCTCACTCCCAGTAAAACCTGGCATCTTCCTTCTGCCTTGTTCTTACCAGTCTCTGCTGAAAGGCATGAATCTTGGCTCCTGATTGGTGCTTTTCAGTAACTAGCTATGGGACCCCTGAGCATTCCCTGAGCTCTGGTCAGGATGCCTCTCATGCCAGGTGAGATAGCACAGGTTCTTCACTTTCAGTATGGCCAGATCAGTGAAATATTACAGAAATACACATTAGAGACAGTAGTTATTGGACAAAAAGACCTGTCTCTGTCAGATCACGCTGTTAATGGGTTAGATCCTCTGGCTCCTGCCTTGTCCCTTTGGGTGTGGGTTTTGGGCTCAGGTCTGCCAGGTGACTGGGCAGACATGCCAATCCCCATGCCTGACAGCAGCAGCACCAGACTACCACACTAGTTCCAGACCATCGGAGACTCTGTTGTATGTGTTACCCTGGCTTCTACCACAATGTCCAGTTTATCATTCACTGGAAACTTATTCAAGTCCATTAAATTCCTAACACAATACAACTACCCAACAACAAGCCTGGCCGGCATGGCATGGGGGATCACAAAGTGAATGAACAAAATTGTTTTTTGCACCAATGTCCTTGAAGAGGAAAGTACTGTGGTACCAGAAAGGTACATTAACTCTGAGCACACATATGAATGTATGCTGTGAAAATGTCTTTCTCATCCTCAGACTGTCATGATTTATAAGATGCAGGTTTTACAACCTAAACATTGTCCTACACATTTCCATCAGTGTTCAGGAAAACACTTTCAACTGCTACTTTATTTGAATGATAATTAGTGGGCTACAGCTTTAGCTCACTAGCGATGTTGGAGGCAATAAATTTGAGTGCTGCAGATATTCCCAACTTCTGCCTAAGACGGACCATCCAGTGACAGCCTTGGCAGCCTACAGATTCCCTTTCCCACTGGACAGGCTTCTCACCAGGCCAGTACCTGATGCAGAGGGCATGGAAATGCTTGCTCTGCTCATAGGTGCCATTATTTGCATCCAGGACTCTGGGTCTCCCTTTGCACATCCTTGGGAATCATGGAACTGGTGGTTCCATCCTCCATGTGAAGTGAAGGCTCGAGGCTTTGCTTCTTTCTTTCTTCTCATACTTCTGTTTGGAGGACACATTGCAAAGTGAATCCGGAAGTTAAGGGGTAAAAAGCTTAGTGAAGCCTCGACACTGAGGCTGGAGCTGTGGGGCATCTTCTTGGGAGAGGCCGTGTGGTGGAGATGGCCACTATGTGCCACAGTTCCAACCTCCAGGGTGGGTGGGACAGAACACTCCCATCGGTTCCGCCTCTGGGTATGCGGATGCAGCCTTGGTGGTGGTGCTGGCAGGAATGGGAGGTGAAGCACTGGTGATTGCTGAGCACAAATGATGCCACTGTCTTGCACGTTAGGAAGCACCCAGCCACTGTCTGCCATCAATCTCTCACCACAACAGTAAAGGTTTTGGGCCATCATTCCAAGAGTTCTGTACCACCACAACTAGGCATGGCATATAGGAAACAGGGAAGGGGACATTACCAGAACCTCTACTGTGGGCCCTGGCCTCCTATGAACCACTACAGAGCAAGGTGATTTAAAGAATAGGAAACAAGAACAAGAAAAAAGACTTAGAATGAAGAAGCTGGGACTCAGGGCATGATCAATGCTGCTGATGACAGCAAAGACAAAGGCCCCCAACCACATCCAGTATTTATTGAATACAACGGTGAGAAGGAGTAGGGAAGGGGGTATGTTTTGAAGGCATCTAGTGAAATGCTTCTGAACACCTGGCATGGTGGCAACAGGTAGGGCTGTAAAGGAGTAAGCACTGCTGATCTCTCTTGGATAGAAGAAACTGGTACTAAACCTGGCTGTATTAGCAAGCAGCCTATCAGGTCAATAAGAAGGCATAACTCAAGAGAGAGGATTTTAATTGAGGTCATGGTGATCTCAGCTGAGCCCTGCCCTTCACAGACCAATGTTTAGGTTTCTGTGGCAACCACTGGGGAGGCTTGCCCAGTCCACCATCTGCCATGTCCATTTGAATCACATAAGTTTCATTCTGACTCCTGATATAAAACAGTGCAGATGAATTATGGAAAGCAAGAAGCTGGTGCCACTCAGCCTGCTACTACTGAGCAGGGTTGTCTGGTACTGTGTGTGGTTTCCTAATTCTAGAATATTTGCTTTGCTGGGGTTACTTAGAATCTTGAGTACAGAGGTGGTTTCAATAATTTTGTCCTTGATAACTATTGTAGACTTCCGGGAGAGAATTTCATCTTTGTTGAGATCATTATGTGAAATGCTCTTCTGACTCTTCTTTGCATGGAAAACAGTTACGGAATAGCTGGTCCAGTGTGCTCAGTGTATGGCTGGTCTCTGAATCTTGCTTTAAAACAAACTTGTCTGCACTTCATGACCATGAGACTGGCCAGTGCTTTTATTGAAGATGCTGCTTGGCTGCAGGTGAAAGGTTGCAGCCAGCCTTAGAATGACAGTCTTGCTCAGAAGGTTGTCTTCTCAGCAGAATATCAGTGGCAGAATTTCCATCACATTTACTTTCTAAAAGAGGTCCATGAGATATTTAAGCTTATGTTTGTGATTTGTTCACGTAATACTGTATAATGGTCTCAAGGTGCATCCATTTTCCTACAAGTGACTTTATGTTAGAGTAATACTTCATTGTGTGTAAAAAACACATTTTCTTTATCCATCTATTGATGTACATATAAACTAAGATTTAGCTATTATAAATTATGCTGCTATAAACATGAATTTGACACTGTTGTGTCTAGGTAGCTGCAATTAGGGTGGTGCCAAACTAAACAGCAGACTGATTTGGATATCACCCACCTTTAATTTTAGCGTTCTCAATCCTACCACCATGAATCAGTCATACACTCTAGATTTAGGCACTCCACAAAAGCCCCACCTATAACTGCATGAGGCTTTCTGTGTGTGTGTGTGGTGTCTTGTATCTAGACACAAGCCACAGCAGTGGGTTTGTAGATTTTACATTTTCTCTTACCAAAGTTTCAAACATTAATTTCCTCAACAGACAATTTAATATACACTCTCAGATTTAGTGGCTAAAACCTTAACACTTTTATCTGACAGAAGCATATAAGGGAAGACTTATCTTCTGGCAGTTTGGTTCTGATACCCTTGAAATTTTGGGGACATATGTTAGGGTTGAAAATAGCACAAACGTTCTAAGGAGTAGTACACTTCTGCTTTCATGCATATATCATTTGGTCCTCACAGCCATCCTGTAGACAGAAACTCCAGCTGGCAGAAATGTCCATGAACTTTCTGAGCATTTGTAGAGGCATTACTGCTACCAAGCAAGACCTTTCACAAATCAAGAATTCAAGATATGAGGGAAAAATTTCAGGTTTGCACAAAGAAAACACCTAAAGACAATGCTTCATTATTGTCGAGCCTCAGAGCTGAAAAGTCTCTAGAAAGATCTTAACTGATTAACAGCTTGCAAAATTTTTTCCCATTCCATGTGGTGTCTCTTTGCTCTATTGGTGGTTTCTTTTGCTGTGCAAAACTCTTTAATAAGATAACATCCCATTTGTTATTTCTTGTGTGATCAATTTTGTTCATAAAATCTATGCCTATATCTGCAGCTTCAAAATTTTTATCTATTCTGTCTTCAAACATATTTAGAGTTTCTGTTTAATATTTAGGTCTTTGATTTGGTTTGACTTCAGTGCACAATGAGAGATATAGGTTTAGGTTTAATTGTTAGGATGTGGAAAGCCAATTTCTCTAGCACCACTTATTAAAGAGGCTATCTTCTAATGAAAGTATTTGGCTCCTTTGTCAAAGATAAGGTGGGTGTGTTTTTACATTTCCCAATTTGTTCCATTGATCCCCATGACTATTTTTTTTTTTGCCAGTACCATGCTGTTCTTATTATGGTAGCTTTGTAATACAATTGCAAATCAGGGATTGTTATGCACCCCCCTGCCTTGCCTTTGTTGATCTTTTTGCTATTCTAGGTCTCTTCGGGTTCTAGATAAATTTGAGGATTGTTTTTTCTAATTCTTTGACTTATGCTGTTGATATTTTGATCAGGATTGCAATAAGTCAGTAGTTCCTTTGGAAATCTTGTGATTTTTCACTATTTTAGTTCTTTTTACACAAGGACCAGCAATATATTTCCATTTTCTGATATCATTTTCCATCTCTTTGTTTAGAATACTATATTTTTGTAAAGATCTATTACTTCCTTCATTAGACTGATTCATAAGTATTTCATTTTTTATGTTATTGTGGAAGATGTAATTTCTCTAATTTTTCTCAGTAAATTTATTATTTGTGTAGAGGAATGCTATTGAGTTTTGATGACTTTGTACACAGCTATGCTACTGAGTTTGGTTATTAAATTTAGAAATCTTTTGGTGGAGTTTTTGGGATTTTTGATAGAGAGTATTATTTTATACACTAATAATGATAATTTAACTTTTTCCTTTCCTGTCCTTATTCCTTTTGTTTCCTTCTCTTATCTAATGGCTCTGGCTAATATTTCCAGAACTATATGGAACAGGAGTGTTGATAGTGAATATCTTTGTGTTGTTCCTTATTTTAGAATGGAAGTTTAAAATTTTTTTAAATTGAATTCTTTATTTGTACATTTTATATACAGCTCACAATCACACACAACTTTGGGGAATTTGTACCAGTATATGGCACAAGTTAATTCTCATTTTTACCCACACCCCTACCCACCCACAACTCCCCACCCCTTATATACATGCTCTTTTATTTTCTTTCAGAATCATACTAATTCTTTCCCCTCAGGAAGTTTTAAATTTTTGACAATTTAGTATGATGTTGTGCTATTGGTTTGCATAAATGGCTTTTATCAGATTTAGATAAAGAGCATCTATTCCTATTTGCCATAGGGTTTTTAATCAAAAATCGGTGTTGGACTTTGTCAAATACTTTTTTTGCATGTATCGAGATGATCTTTTTTTGTCCTTTGTTCTGTTAATGTGGTATATTACATTTATTGATTTGCATATATTGAACCATCTATGCATCCTTGGGATAAATCCTACTTGGTCATGGTATAAATGATCTTGATGATTTGCTGCATTCTGTTTGCCAGTATCTTATTGAGGTTTTTGTGTGTCTATATTCATTTGGCCTGTAATTCTTTTTTCCTTGGATCCTTTTCTGGCTTTGTTATCAGGATAATGCTTGCTTCCAAGAGTGAAAAAGAAATTATCAACTGTTTCTGAGAAGGATAACATCTAGAATATATAAATGACTAAAAAAATTCAAACTATCTAAAGACTCAATCCAAAATGGGATCTGAAATAAAAAAGATACTTCTTAGACAAGAAAGTACAAATAACAAATGGATATATGAAAAAATGTTCAACATCACTGGTTATTTAAGGGGTACAAATTAAAACAGGAATGTGTATTAGACAGCTGAGTTGTGATGGTCCAAAGAAGCAGCAGTGCTTCATGAACAAGGCTTCAGCAGAAGGATGACAGAGCACGAGTGTCTGTGAAGGGGCCAAGACCATTGTGGGACACTGGAGGGAGTAAAGGGAATGATGCTGAGTGTAGGAATTGCAATCGGAGAGAAGAAGGCACGAGTGCTCAGAGAATGAGGTATGAGGAGGGATGAAAGTGGTTTTACCAGTGGCATTTGGAGTAGAAGTTAAGGATGTAAAGAGAATGAAGCTGGCTTCAGTTTTCCAAGTGAAGTACTCACAAGGTAGTTTCAGTGATCAAGGGACAAAGACCCCATATGGAGCCAGGGTCTCAGAGTATGGGCCAGCATGTGCACTTTTGTTCCAGGTTATAAGTGTCTGTGGAAGAGTCCAGTGTGCTGCTGTATATCCTTCTTTGTCTGGGGAAGAGGTTGAATTGCTCTGTTCTTAGAATCTTGCTGGATTTGAAGAATTCACATTTCTGGGAGCAGTCAGTTGAGTTCTTGAGTTCTGGATAGATTGTTTAGTAGAGGAATTTCTAGCCCCAGTACACAGACAAGGTGAGTCACTTCCTTAAAGCTTGTTTCCATGTGTAAGCACCCTCAGCCATCAGCTTAATTAATTCTTTTGCTCTTATTGAAAGGATGTCATTTCCAGAGAGGTACTATTGTGCTGAGGTTGTTTATCCCAGTTTCCTTCAAAAGTGTAAAAACTGGGAAAATGGCATCTGTGTTATTATGAATGTATTCTTTGCAGGAGGACATTTTGTTGACTTAGTATGTTCTTGGCAGCTTGAACCACCAGGGCTGTGCATGACTGTCACCTTGGGGACCATGGGACAGTCCTGTCAGGTGGTATAAGCTATCTGATAGGGCAGTCGTGCATATCTGGCCCCTTGGAGTACATGTTAATTCATATTTTTGGAGGCTTCACAGTTATATTAGACAAAGGCCAGAAGCCAGTCTCCTACTAAAAGAAAAAGCCTGTTTCAGAGGAAATGTTCAATAAATGTTTGTGGAATTATAGCAAGTTTTGACTATTTAAAGGGATGAAAGGAAAATAATAAAAACAAAGTTTTGTAAATGGAGAGGGAAATAAGTATTGAAGGGAAGGAAGGGGAAAAAGAAAAAAGATTTAAGATATATTATGTACAGATACAAATTCCCCTATAATGAATGTGGTGATATGTATGTCCAAAATGTACTAATAAAGTTCTTCCTGGGAGAAGAGAGTAGCATTGCTAAGAACAGTAATAGACTTAGAAACTGGTGTGGTTATTTAATAAAGTGTGACATGCCTATACAAAGCTTTGCTTTGGAAAGAGCAATAGGAAGCAATAGAATTACCCATGGAAACCAAGGAAACTTATTCTTTACTCTCGGGATATTTGATAATTAAATCTGCTGAGAAACTGATAATAGATTAACTAACAAAAGAAAAGGCATACAAGTGTATTGCATGCATAGGGTCTTCACAAGAATGAAAAGAATACCTAGTAACCCCATTATATTTAGAGACTTATCTTTTTTTCACAGGGAAGAGAGAAATGGAAGATATAATACTTTTAGAGAAAAAATAAATGATTTTTAGGGGACTGTGACAAAGTCCACATGGGCCCTAGGTATAATGTTGTCTTTAGCCTTCATTCCTGCTGTACTACCAGTGTCCTCAGTTTGGTGAGCCATGGAGGATAGAGTCCTAATTAGGCTAAGGCCTTTAGAATAGAAAAGGGAACTTCAGATAAAGCCCCTCCCTGCCCTTATCCCTCCCAGGTGCTCTCAGTGTGAGGTCCACAACAGTGTATTTTAGGGTACTGTTTTCTGAGCCCCTTTCACTATGTACTTGAGAGGATCTGCAAAAAGAAGGGAGCTAAACCCCATTTTCCTGTGTGAGGTCTTGAGGCTCATTTGTCTGAGGATTGTTACAGTACATTAGTAAGGTGATAGCAATGGAGGAATCAAGGTAAAGAGGCTGGGAGCCTCATTTAGTTTTATTTTATTTTATTTTTTTTCTTTTAACCATCCTAGAGAGGCTGGGTATAAACCAGAAGGCATAATCAGGATTAAAAACTGATAAGGCCAGTAGATGCGGGGTAGAGCCAGTACCTGTGTAAAAACTCAAGTCCCAAAGAAGATGTAAGGATGGTATGTTGCTGATGGTAGGTGTTGTGATTTGGATCTCAAATGTTCCCCCAAAGCTTCATGTGGCAGAGGTGGGGCTTTTGGAAGATAATTGGATCAAGAGACACTATAATCAGGCACTGTGCTGTTAGGAGGTGGGCCCTGGTCAGAGGAGGCAGGCCACTGGGGTCATCTGGAACTGTACATCATATTGCTTAGATCCTCCTATTTCTCTCTGTTTCCTGGCCATCATGACAAGAGCAGCCCTCTTCCACCAGACTCATCCATCATGCTGCATGGGCTAACTGACCATGGATTGTGACCGTGAGCCAACATAAACCATAACTAAAATAAACCTCACTTTCAAGTCGGGAGTGTCTGGTATTATGGCCTGGTAATGCAAAAGTGACTAAGTCAGGGCATCAGGGATAGGTAAGGATGCTCATCTCAGAAGGGATAAGCAGAGAGAGGGTGCAATGGTAATGTCTGTCTTTGGCTCAACTGAAGTATTTTGTAGGCTGTCCTGAAAGTTGGATGCAATCCTTGGAAGAAGATGCAATCAGACATGTGGAACTGACTGAGAAAACTCTGATCTGAACAAGAGAAACCCAGTGTGATTAATATTGTATTGGTCTCTCTAATCAGAGTGAGAGCATGGACTAGAAATCACATTCAGTTACAGAAAAATGAAGAGGTGTTCATTCCTAGAGATCTAGTTTGTGACCTATAAAATTTGTATCAGTTGCATATTATAGAAAATGGTGAAATGATTATGACTATGTGGGCTAGAGAGAGAACACTTGATCTGTATGTTGAAGTATCTGCAGCATAGGCAAGAGGGAATGCAGTGATTGGGATGGGGTTGGGAAAAGTGAAGAGAGACCATAAACAAGGCATCCTTTGGCAATTCATCACTGTACAGATTAAGGGAAGAGGTAATAAACAGGCAGAATGAAAAGAAAGGGCAAAGAGGAAATGAATCTAACAAGAACAGCGAATTCCTTCAGAGCAAATGTGTTTAGACATAGAGGAAGGAGCCAGGTTATGAAAAGCCTTGCTGGATAGATGGAGGAGGGGGTGCTGAATAGTTTTGTAAAATTTTAAGCTTAATAGGAGAAACTAAAATAATATTTACTGGTAAATAATAATATTATTAAATATTAATAATAATAAATAATAATATTTACTTTCTGAAAGTGAGGCAGTTTGCAGATTATATACTATTTATTTGTAGTGACCTTCAAGGTATTTATGAGCCTCACTTACACGTGAGTACACAGAAGCTATGGAATGTTAAATTATTTGTGTGCACTCATATGCTGCATAATGCTTTGGTCAGTAATGGACTGTGTATGTTACAGTGGTCCCACTATATTACCATGTTGCCTAGGCATGTAATAAGATATATTGCACCATTTAGGTTTGGGGAGGTAAAGGTACATCTATGTCTGTACAATGATGAAATTTTCTATGGTGCTTTGCTCACAATGAATTTTATCCTTGTCATTAAGCCACATATGGCTAAAATTCAAATAGCTGATGGTTGAAGTAAAAATTTAAGCCCTTGTCTGATTTCTTTGCCCATGTATTTTTCATTGTACCTTATAGTTTCCGTGTGGTAGATTTTTGAACAGAAAATAGGCCTGAAAATCAACATTTTTGGAAAGACTAATCTGGCACATAGGTGAGTAATGGATTGGAGAGGGAATAGGCTGGAGAGCAGAAATTGGAACCTTAATTTGGGGAGTGGCTGATAGAAGCTGGACTTGGGAGATGCTGATGGAGTGGAAAGGTAGGTACAAGAAATATACTGAAGGAAGAAACTATGTAAGGTGGATTTGATAAGTGAGATAGCTCTTTTTTTATATATAATTTAAGTGATTTCCTTTCTTTGTTTCCATAGTTGTGGTTAGATTTTTTGTAAATCTGTGGCCATTTAAAAATCATGAAACATTAAGAAGAATAGCCTAAGGTATTTTATTTTGGGTAGGTTTATTCAAGGACAACTAGTTCTCATAATCAGTTTCCAGAAGGTATGTGCTTTACCTGCAGTGCTTCAAAGAAGTACTTTAACTTTCTCCAGGCTTTTTGAAAGGAAAATTCACTTAGCCACTGTTACAGCTTACCACACATCCAGAGCTACACAGACTGTTCTTTTGTAACATATGGGGAAAGAACAATGAAAGCCAGTCCTCTGAGATGTCTGAAATTTATGCAATTTTATGCCCACGTTTTCATGGAATTTCTGGTAACAAGACATCTGGAACCTTGCTATCAGCAGTCTGCCACAAGCAGCTGGTCCCTATTCCAAGGTAGATCTACATATCTCTGTGATCTGTGAGAAGGAACTTTTTTCCTTTTTCTGAGAGTTGCTGTGACCTATAGATACACTGATAAAATAAAGGTCCAAATTGAGGATAAGTCAGGTTTGTTGATTGCAAGCAATAAAAATAGATGCTGGCTAAAAGCTGATGAAATAGGGGAGCTTTGGGAATCTCCACAGCAGAACCTGGTAGACCCCACTAGAATCCTGAAATTAATGCAGTCTAGCTCTGAGGACTTTGGTCTCTTCAATTTACATTTCCAATTGCTAGGCAAGAATTTTGTTGGGCCATTTGTTGTTGATACTCTCATTTCCTTCAGGTATCAGAGAGGATTTCTGAAGGCAACCTCAGTTGGAATCAGACAGGTTTACCCTGAGATATTTACAATAATAATGTTGGAGTGAATTGATCTGGGTAAACCCCAGCTGTTCTTCGTTTCTTCATTGATTCATAAGTATTTGAGAAGCTATTGTGGATATTTTATACTTGTATGTGTCAAATAAATGAGTTTCACCTTTCTGTAGAAGTGGCAGAGCATGAAATATAAAGATAGTCCCTAATATGTGGAGTTCTGATAGTTACATCATTAAAGTGAGGAAGAGTTTATAAAATATAAACATCTCTCCTTCCCCTGCTGCCTCTATGAACAATTAAGGCAAACTGCAGAGGAAGCCTAAAGGAGAAGGGTATTAAGGAGAGTAGGTAGCAAGGTGAATTACTGATGGAAAAATTAAAAGAAAATATGACGAGGCCTAGGTGTCTATAACAGGCTTTATTATGGAGGGAGTAACCAGCCAGGCTATTCTCAAAATGTTGAGTGGCTCAGAAAGAAGGGTGTAGGCATCCTATATAACTTATGAGGCAGTGGTAGGGTATCAGGAAATGGAAAGGTACTATACTGTCTTCTCATTGGTAGGTCTTTCTATGATGGGGTGATATATCAGGGGGCAGAAGGAAATGTGGAGCATTATAGGAAGGAGGAGGAATGTCTCTGGCTGGAGGGGCTATGTTGGTGGGAATGCAAGGCATTGTGGGAAGGAGTGAGGCATTTTATCACAAGGCACTGTGGAAAGGTGTGAGGCATTTTACCACAAGGCACTATAGGAAAGAATGGGGGTATTTTTGGTGAAGAAACACCATAATGGCTCTGTTATGGACCAGCAGACCTACTAGATAAGCCTTCAAGATTGAATCTGTAAATTTGAACTTGTATAATATTTTCAGAAGAATGAGTAGCAATACACATCAAGGGGTTAAAAATTATATTTTTGTGGCAGAGATTTTACTCCTAGTTACTTACTTACTGGACATGGTCTGAAAAAGGTGGAGTTGCAATGTTCAAGATAAGGGTATAAGTGATGTAAAGAATTTGCAAAGCCTTTGGTGAGAAGACAAGGAGAAGCATATGTATTTGAATATATGTGGAGATGATAGTACTTAGCCCTAAATAGTGATATTATGCATTTTATTTTTTCAAGTTTCTCTATAATAAAAGGATTAAAACTTTAAGTTAAAAACAATTAATATTATTTCAGAGACTTTACCAGTGCTAATCTTATCTGATAAAACTATGACAGCAAGAACAGCCATGCAACTTGGCTTCTTGTTATGATTAACCAACTAGGTCCTGCCTTTTTTGCTGCTGTTAAAGTCTTTTAAAAAAGCAAACTTTCTTTTTTTTTTTGTACACTCATAACACAAGAAATTTTTGAATAGTTTTCTTCAGGCCACTCTCATATTTCCAGTTGAGTAACTCAGGGTCATTAAAATGGCACTAGTAGCAGCAGGGTCTGAAGGACTCACAAATAAAGGTGAGCAAGTGACAGGAGATGGTGCTAGATTCTACGGAGAGCTGCGGGGCCCTTTGTCTTTCTTGTTCAGCAGGCCGGCAGCCAGGGGAAGCTCATGATTTAGGTCTTTGAGACCTGTGCCCTTTATATTTAAGTGAACTATAACGTGGATTGTGTCTCTCCTTGAGGCACAAAATGGCATTTCTGTATTTTAGTCATCTGTAAAATGGAGGTAATAGTGAGAGAGACCACTCTTCCATGAGGAATTGGAGAAATGTGAGTTAACTGTGTTGTTAGGCAACTATGGGTTAACTAGGTAACTATGCTCTTTGTAAAGTGCACCTGAGTAGCCATGACAACTTCTGTAATCTGTTGCCAAGGGAGCCTAAAAGACTCAGAAATTCCTGCCAGAACCCTTTGCTCTGCCCTACCCCCTCTGCTTTGTAAACCTTGCTTGTTGTATTCTCAGGGAAACTCCAATGCAATTAAACCTAATAGATGTAAAAAAGAGGTATAAAAGAAAGCGTTAACTTCTATTTGGGACTCTTTAGACTGACAGGAGTCACTCACTGAACCATTGTCATCATTAAAAGCTGCTTTTGCTTGAGTCTTCCTATTAGTGGTTATCTGTGCTGGGGTCCTTGCTGTTTCCTATTTCAATAGCATTTATCTCAGTAATTTAAATTTTAGGTATTGTAAATATATTTTTTGATAGTTACAAACCACTAAAATATGGTAGTAGCATTACTAAGAGTATACACTGCAGTCATGGAAAATCTAAGTCATGGTGGATTAGATAATGAAGGGAATTTATTGGCTGACATCTGAATAAATCTGAAGTAGGAGTAGCTTCAGGTGAGGTTGATTCACTTTCTCAATAGTGGCACCAAAGAAAGTTTATACTGCTTCACATACTGTTTCTGAACCTTCTTGGTGGTCACAGCTCCAGATTATAAAGTGTCACTTTTTATTGGATAGGGAACCAAAGAAAAAGCCCCTTGTGGCATTTTTAATTGAAAGGAGAAGATGTTTTCTTTACTTGAAGTTGCAGTAATATCTTTGCATGTTTCACTGGCTCTGATAGAGTTTCATGTTCATGCCAGGCACGGTAGCCCTGGCTATTGGGATATGTTAATCACCTTGGATCAAGCAAATTCCACCCCTAGTATTGAGACTGTGTTGGATCCCACCTAATTTACACAGCTGAGAATGATGTAGAGGTGGTTTGATGAAGGAAATTTGATTATAATGAAAAGTTGGTACTCCCAGAGGTGCAGGAACAGATGTTTAATGCCATAGTTTTCAATTTACATTCCTTCATAAATAATAATGGTGAACAATTCTGTATGCTTAATGCCTTTTTTCATTTTTTGAAATGATTGTTCTTTTACTTACTTTTTAAAAAAATTGTGTTGTCTTTCCCCTTTTGATTAGTAGAGGTTCTTTTTGTATTTTAGATATGAAAGTTTTGCCATTAATGTATGTTGCAAGTATCTTCTCCCCCCAAGACTTGCCTTTTCACTCTTAATGGGGTCTTGTGATGAACAAAAGTTTTAAATGTGAATAAAGTCCAGTTTATCGTGTTATCCCTTATTGGCACTTTTTATGTCATACTAAAAACTGTTTTCCAACCTCAAACTATCCTCTAGTGTTATCTTTATTATAGTACTTGTCATATTTAGATCTATGATTCTTCTGGAATTGAATTTAATGTGTGAAAGCACTTGGGCCTGTAGTTCTTTGCTTATGTGAAAGTTTCAAATTACTAAGATCTGACAGATATTCACATATTTTATTTTTGGTATAACTTTTATAAGTTATGTTCTAAGAATATGCTTAGTTCATGTATTGTTAAATTTATCAGAGTGAACTTTAGACTAATATTTCCTTACTTTTAAAAATGTTTATGGTAGGCCTTAGCCAACTTTTTAATGTAAAATGCCAGATGGTAAATCTCTTAGGCATTATAAGCCAGTCTCCTACAAGCATTCAGCTGTACTATTGTAGTGTGAAAGCAGTCTTAAATGATTTGTAAATGAATGAATATATCTGTGTTCAAATAAAACTTTATTTGTGTGAACCTGAACATTTAAATTTTATGAAATTTTCATGTATCACAAAATATTACTTTTTGGTTTTGTCTCAAGCATTTTAAAATGTAAAAATGATTCATAGTTTCCAGGCTGTATAAAAATAGAAGATAGCTGGATTTGGTATCTAGTATACTTGTTTTATGGTATCTATTACTAGATTCTTAATAATTTCAAGCTTGTTAATTTATGCATTCTTTCATTTGCTTTTTTCATTCATTCTTCTTGAGGTTTTCAGTTTTATTAATTTTTTTTTTCTTTTTGAGACAGGGTCTCGCTTTATAGTTCAGGCTGGCTCTGAGCTCACTATGTAGTCCAGGCAAGCCTCGAACTCAGCAATCTGCCTGTCTCTGCCTCCCGAGTGCTGGGATTACACGCGTGAGCCACCACGCCCGGCATATTACTGGTGTGAGCCACCCCGCCTGGCACTGTGGTATGTGGTATTGATTGCTGGTGGGCGTGTCTCCACGCCCAGCATTGTATGTGGTTACCGGGGATCGAACTCAGGACCTTGCGCTTGCGAGGTAGGCGCTGGAACCACTGAGCTAACCCTCTGGCCCATCAGTTTTATTAATTTTAAGAAGTAGTTGTTGCCTTTCCTTTTCAGTTTGTCTGTTTTATTTGACTGATTTGTGTTCTAGTACTTCTACTTGTTTTATATTTTTTCCTTTTTTTCTCCTTCTTGTAGGTTCTAAGACCATTTGAAAACTTGTAACTCTAGAATTTCAACTTAAATATTTCACTCTTTTTTTCGGCTTTTGAGACAGAGTCTCGCTTTGTAGTTCAGGCTGGCCCTGAGCTCACTATGGTGCCCAGGCAAGCCGCTGCGAACTCAGCAATCCTCCTGTCTCTGCCTCCCCGGTGCTGGGATTACGGTGTGAGCCACCACATCTGGCATTGTGGTATGTGGTGTTGATTGTTGGTGGGCATGTCTCCACGCCCAGCATTATATGTGGTTACTGGGGTTCGAACTCAGGACCTTGCGCTTGCGAGGCAAGCACCGGAACCACTGAGCTAACCCTCCGGCCCAAATATTTCACTCTTAATATTTCTTCCTTTTTTAGATGAACTTACAAATTTTGTTATATTAAGCTATTATGTAAAATTTGCTATGCCACCTCTTAATTAACCTAATAATTTTATAAAAGTGTTGCATACTTTCTAAATATTTGATTTTTACATCTTTTTCATTATTGTTTTCTAATTTTTGTTGTGCTCAGAAAATATACCCTACAGATACCAGTTTTTAAAAATCTGTGACATTTTATAGTATATAATATAGTTATGTTGGGGAACATTCTTTTTATATTTCAAAATAATGCTTATTTTACATTTGTTGGGTGATATATTAGGGACAATTTTTATTATCTTTGGTAAGTTTTTGTTCACTTGATTTTATTCTGTGGGTGGAATTAAAATTTCTAAATATGAGTATGAATTTATTTATATGTTTAGTCATTATTGTTTGCTTCAAGTATTTTGAAATCTCAACTTTTACCTTAGGAAATTTCCCTCAGCATTTCATCAATATCAAAACCTGAAAAGGATGCAACACCACAAAAAAAAGCCAGTTCTCTTAGTGAAATCCTTTACAAGATGCTTAAGAAAGCAGTAAATCATTACAAAGATCATAGGTCATGACTCAGATTCATCCCAGCGATGCAAGGATAGTTCAAAATATGCAAATCAATAAATGTAGTATGGAACATAAACAGAATTTAGTATGAAAACTGTCACATGGTCATCACAGTAGATGCAAAAAAAACCTCTTTCACATCATACAACATCCATTCGTGATAAACCCTGAAGAAAATAGGGTTTACCCTTCAGGTTTACCCTGAAGAAGATAGAAAAACATGATCTCAAACTGATAAAGGCCATTTATGATAAACCCACATTATATTGAGTCATACTAAATGTGGAAAAACCCAAAAGCTTTCCCTCTAAAAATCAGGAGTGAGTTCATTATCAGAGTACAGGAATGCTGTTTTTGTAGGGGTTTTTTTGTAGATTATATATCTTACCACATTGCTCAATTTGATTATTCTAGAAGTCTTTTTATTACATTTTAGGATTTTCTAAATAGTGGCTCATATATGGAAATAACAAGAATTAAAATGTTCTTTTCCTATATATATTCCTGCTTCTTTCTCTGGCTAATGTTTTGAGAACAGTAATAAACAGGATTGGTGGTAGTGAGCATCCTTGTGTTATTTTGATTTTAGAGAGAAAATATTCAGCTTTTATCCTTTTAATATGATTTTAGGCATTGGTTTCTCATAAATGGTTTTTGCTAGATTGAGGCTAAGTCCTTTTATAGTTATTTTGTCCATGGTTTTAAGGATGAATAGATGTTTTATTTTGTCAAAAGCCCTCTTCTACACTTACTGAGATGATCATGTGAATTTTGCACTTGATTCTGTAATATACTATGTTTATTGAACTGTATACTTTATGTTTTGATCTGTCTCTGACATGAGTCCTATTTACTCATGATGTATGATCTTTTCAGCAATTTGTTACATTTTATTTTCCAATATTGTGTTAAGGATTTTGTTTTTATGTATATTAAAGTATTTATTCTGTAGTTTTCTTTTTCATTTAGGCCCTTGTTGGATTTTGGAATCAGAATAATGTTAGCTTCTAGAAATGCCTTTGGGAATACTTCTTCCCTTCCTTTTTCACTAAAGAGTTTGAGAAGTATTATCTTCTCCAAAGTTCTTGTAGAATTCAGTAGTGAGTGCAACAAGAGCTGGACTTTTTAAGTTGGATAATTGAAAAAAATCAACTCATTAATTTCATTGTGCTTCATTTGATTATCCAGAGGTTTTATGTCTTCTTGATTCAGTTTTGGTAATTCATAAATATCTAAGAATTACCCAATCTTCAGCTTTTTGAAGTACAGGTTTTCAATGTGGCTACTTATCTTCTGGAGTATAGTAGTCTTTGTTGTGATTTTATCTTTTTTATTTCAAATTGTATTGACTTGGGTCTTTTTTTTCCTTCTATTTTTTTTTTTATGGTAACAGAGGCTAAAGGTTTGTGAGTTTTGTGTATTCTTGTAATGAACCAGTTCTTTTTCATTCAATGATGCTTTGTATTTTTTTTAGTTTATTGCTCAACCTTTATAATATCCTTCTAGTACCAGCTTTTGATGGATCATTCTTATTTTGCTAATATTTTGAAGGTACATCAACTCACTAGTTTGTTTGGGATTGCTTTGTTTTACTCATGTGGGTATTACTAGCTATAAACTCTTTTATAACAGTTTTTATTTTGTTCCATAATTTATGATTGTTATATTGGTATTGTCATTTGATACTAGAAACTGTCTTATTTTTTCTTGATTTATTCTGTGATCCATTGGTCATTCAATACTGTATTTTTTAGTTTCTATGAATTTGCAGAGTTTCCATGCTTTTTATTTTTGTTATTTCTCTGTACTTTCATTTTGCTGGCTTCTCATAATAAACATGGCATTCTTTTGCATTTAAGCATGCTTTGTTGGCTAGTATGTTGTTTATTTTGGAAACAATTCTATTTGTTGCTGTAAAGAATGTACATTGTTAGGCAGAACACTGTATAGATGTCAATAAGTTCTTTTGTGCAAAGATATTGTTTAATTTTGATATTTCTTTGTTGTTTTTTTTTTGTCTAATTGATCTGTTTGTGACTGTGGAATGTTGAATTCTCCATCAATAATTATGTTGATGTCTATCTAATCTTTTTTGTCTAGGTGTTTGTTTTATGAAGTTGGATGTGTCTGTCTTCAGTGCATACGTGGTCATAATTGCTCTCTTTCTTTTGAATTGTTCCTTTAAGTAGTATTTAGTGGCCTTTTTTGTCTCTTCTGCTGAGGTTCAGTTTGAACCTTAAATCACTTTGCCTAAAATAGGACAGGTACTCCTTTTTGGTTTAGGATTCCTGAACTATTGGTTTTCATCTTTTTATTTTTCGTGTATGAATTTCTTTTGGGGTTAAATGTTTCTTGTTTACTATTATGTTTTTTGGGTTCAATTTTGTAATCTTTGTCTTTTGAGGAATTAGATCATTCACATTGACAGTTATTGAAAGATACTGGCTTATTCTTGTCATTGCATTATTTATCCTTTTATTAATTCCTACCTTTTTCCTTTCTACATAACTTCTCATTCTTTCATGTGTATTCATATTATTTGACCCTTTGCCATTGTAAGCTTATTGTATCTTTCTGTATATATCCTTCAGAACTTTTTGGAGTGTTGGACTGGAGGTCATGAATTTTTGTAGGTCATGAAATTCTTTATCTGAAAATGTCTTATTTTTCTATCAATTTTGAAAGGTGGTTTTTGCAGGATATATCATTCTGTTTGAAAGTTGTTTTCTTTTGGAACTTAAAAACACTTTACTTCAAGCTCTCTTGGGCTATAAGGTTTGTGTTGAGAAGTCTGCTGTAATTCTAATGGGACTACCTTTATAAATGATTTGCTGTTTTATTCTATTTTTAAGATTCTGTCTTTGTGTTGGACTTCTTAGATTTTGACTACAGTGTGTCATGGAGAAGTTCTTTTCTTCATTTTGACTGTTTAGATTCTGTATTCCTTACTTATCTGTATGTTAAAACTTTTTCATATTTGGAGAATTTTCTGCCATTATGGCTGTAAACAGTTTTTTTTTTTTTTTTTTGAGACAGGGTCTCGCTTTGTAGTTCAGGCTGGCCCTGAGCTCACTATGTAGCCTGGGCAAGCCTTGAACTCAGCAATCCTCCTGTCTCTGCCTCCTCAGTGCTGGGATGACAGGCGTGAGCCACCACACCCGGCTGTAAACAGATTTTTAAGTGGCATTTTTCTGTCTTCTGATTTTTTTCTTGTTCTAATTAATCTTAGATTAGTCTTGGTTATGTCATCTAGCAGCTGTTGGATCCATTTTTTATGTTTCATTGTTGCTTTTAATTTCTCTCAATAATTGTTCATTAACATCAGATTTATCTTCTAGTTCTGACACCCTGCCCTCAGTGGTCACTTCTGCTGCCTGTACTTTCAACAGAATAGTTGATCTCTTGAATTTCTGTTTGGAGCTTTTCATGTGCTGTAATTATTTTCCATGTTGGTCTTTTATATTTTATATGATTTTCTTTAGCTCAGCTAGATTTTTATTAGTGTCTTCTATAGATTTGATGATCATTTTGTTTGTTAGGCCCATTATCTGTTTAATTATATTTTCTCTGAGCTCACTGAGCAACTAATTTATCTTTTAAAGATCCTCTGTTAGTCTTTCAAATAATTCAGCTGGGTGGCTTTTTATTTTCTCTCTCTTATTGCTTTGTAGGACAGCTTTGAGGTAGTTGACAGTTTCTAGAGGCATTTGTTGCCTTGTCTTATCAGGTTACTATTGTTGTTATTGTTGTGTGTTTTATTTTTGTGCTGAAATTTGTGAGTTGATGATAGTGGAGATTTTGTTGCTTATATAAAGACCTCTTTAGTTAGTCTCTGCTTTTCAGTGATGCCCTCAAGAGTGGATATCTATAGGCCTTTGCCTTTGTTTGATGATTCAAGTACCTTCATTTATTTTGGAGGAGTGGCTGCAGTGTATTTGGCTAAGCACCGAGTTCTCCAGGAATGAGATAGAATTTTTTTATTTACAAAGAAGTAATATGTAAACCAATGAATAGTAACTGTGACATCTGGCAATAGCAATACAGTCAGCAACAATAATAGTGTCAAAGAGGATATTGACATACCCAAGAACAAATAATGTACCACCCTTAATGATAAAAATATGTAATTATAAACACTGGCAATCCAAATATTGATTCACTGTATATATGTACTAAACGTAACAGTTGTACTTCCACTAACCTTAGAACGGTTTTCAACAGTAATGGCATAGATGTAGCCACCTAAAGATTCATAAAGCTTAATTGTTACACATGTAGAAATAAAGATGATGGGGAAGATAAAGGTGAAAAAGAAAAATGAAGAAAATCCCACAAACCTGAGAAGCTAATGGAGGAAAAAGGAAAGAGACCATTAGTCTCTGCTGGATGGAGGTCACAGTCCCACCAGGCTGAAGCAGTGCTTAATGCCAGCAATTTTAGATTCAGCTGCCTCTGAAACCTACACTTGATGGACCTAGTTTCTCACTGTGGAGGGTCAGGTTCCTTGTTATCTTGAGCTTAAATTTCTCAGAAGGTCTTTGTTTAGCCTATTCCTTGTATAGGCTCTCTCCCACATTGACTCTCATCCAGCCCCTATGTAAACATAAGAGTGGAAGTACTGAAGTTGAGTTCTGTAGTTGTTATGTGACAGGCTTAAACAGTTAACCCTTTTCCCAATTGGTACCTACTGAATACTGTCAGGGAATATAATGGGTGGATTTCTTTCCCCTCCATAAAGGAGTCACTTTTTGAGTAAAACTGCGTTTTGTTGTTTACAATAGCTGTGGGCTTTTCTTGGAGCTCGCACTGCTGCCAAGCTCTCTGCGTCTGCCAGCCCTCTGGTCTTACCTTTCTCCCCCATCTGCTGGCCTGATCCATGAGCTTGGTTGGTTTTTTCAATGACTCTGCTGTCCCTTGCCAAGGGGAAACAAAATGCACATCTGGCTTGGAGTTGGTTGTTGGCTGGAGCTAGAGTATAAAATCCACAGGTGTAGAGTTGATTGGGGGCCAGCTTATGGGGTGCATAGTTGCTTCATCTGCCTACAGGGTTTGGGACCTATTTGTTTCTTTTAAAAATGTTTCTGTTTATTTAGATTTTCCATGTGCTAATAAATGTACCTATAACTTTCCTTTGAATCTTTGTGCAAATGTCTAGTAGCTATTTTAATGTTCTTGTCTGCGAATTCCAGAACTTTGTTGTCTTTGGTTGTCTTCCTTTTGACTTCTATTCTCTTTGATTGTGGGATTTTTTTTGGGGGGGTTATATGCTGGACATTATGGATAATATACTAGAAGGTATTTCAATTATATTGTCTTCTTTTGAATTTTGGGGAGTAAACCACTCAGTTATTAGAGGAATTCCCTGATTCTATCAGATTTACTTTTAAACTTTATTAAGATAAGTTAATATTTTTTTGTCCTTAATCCTAGGGTGGTGATAGTGAAACTTTTAGAATTTTCAGTGAAACAATCTGCTGTGGCACATGTGCTATAGCTTTGGCATCTAAGGCAAACCTTGTCCTAGGTGTCTAGAATACCTATGTCCTATGACATAGGTCATATGTCATGTGGCACCTGTGTCTAGACCTATGTGCTGCAGCATAACCCTTCTTCTAGGTAGTCATCTTTACTCCTATGTTAGACTTTTTGAGCCCCTAGATAAATGCTCTGGGTGCTCAACCAATATGTCCAAGCACTTTTCATCTTTTAGTATCTCCATTCAAGCCCTCACTTTTCCAAAAGCTTATGTCTATTAAACATTGTGGAATTTTATTTTATATCCACACAGCTCTATCTTTGGCCATGGATCCAAGAGCACTAGTACTTGGGTTTCCGAGGGCTATATTTAAAAAAGCTTTCAAACACCTGTTTCACAAAACCCAGCAGGAATGACTGATGTTTGCTTTCCTTTTTTTCTTTCTTTCTATGTGACAGGGTCTTACTTTGTAGTTCAGGCTGGCACTGAGCTCACTATTAGCCCAGGCAAACCTCGAACTCAGTAATCCTCCTGGCTCTGGCTCCCAAGTGCTGGGATTATAGGCATGAGCCACCACACCCAGCATTATGGTGTGTGGTACTGACTGCTGGTGGGCATTAGCCACCATACCCCGTATTGTTGTATGTGGTAATCGGGGATCGAACTAGGGACCTTGAGCTTGCCAAGTAGGCACTGGAATCACTGAGCTAAATCTCCAGCCCATGATGTTTGCTATCTTGACTCCATGAGAAATCTACTTTTTAGTTTGTCTCTATTTAACATCTTTTGTTGTTATTGTTCTGGAAAATATCTCCAGTGAGAAATTCAGGTTGAATATATGTTTAATCAAATCTCTCAAGATTCAGTCCCTTACTTTACACATTGTCTGTTGTTTGAGGAGAGTTGTTTATATGTTTTATAGTTGTTTATTGGCAAGAAAATATGTCTAATTGCACTTATTCCCTCATATCCAGAAGTAACCATTCCTTCAGTTTCATATCAATAACAACTTTTCTGGTTTTGAACCATTAGGCAACATGTATATATATTTTTTATCTTTTGGACTCATACAATTTTAAATAAAGGTGAAGGTTGTTAGAGCTTTTTATTTTTCAGTGGTTCTCAAAATGTGGTTAAAAGTGATTATCTTTTAAAGTTATAGATTTCTGTGACCATGCACGGGGCCTATGATTATACAGACATCTTCTATATTTTGTTAGATAATGGCTTTGTGTTGTTTCATTGTGACTATGTCACTGATATAAATACTTTATGCAGCTTATTTCTATTATTTCCTTAGCATTGAATAATTATTTCATAAAGATGGTTTACTATCTTCTCCATAAATATTAGCTACACTTAAGAACTGAAGATTTTATTTAATATATGGGGAGATCTTTCTTCCCTGGTGATCTTAGGTCCAGTATGTATAATGTAAAACTGATATTAAAAATATGGGAACTGGAGATTATTTTAAAGTAATATGTTAAGTCAATGTTAATTTAGTTTCTATGGTAAAGTCTTAAAATGGCATAGTTCTGAAACACACCTGCTTTTAAAGTATATACATCATCCTCCATAAGAAATATATTGCTTGAGCCTGTGATATGATTCTATGTAACTTGGTTTAACAGAAGTAATCCAGAGCTGGAGATTTTGCTCAGTAATTCTGGCGCCTGCCTCTCGAGTGCAAGGTCCTGAGTTGGATCCTTGGTAACCACATACAACAGTGCTGGGCGTGGTGACTCACGACCACCAGCAATCAGTACCACATACCACAGTGACGGGTTTGGTGGCTCATGCCTGTAATCCCAGCACTCGGGAGACAGGCAGGAGGATTGCTGAGTTCGAGGCTTGCCTGGGCTACATAGTGAGCTCAGGGCTAGCCTGAACTACAAAGGGAGATCCTGTCTCAAAAGAAAAAAAGAAGTAATCCATAAGATTGTATAATTAATTGTTCTCTAGTAGCTTTTGAAGAAAGTGTACCTTCCATGTTGAAATTAATTTTCCCTGTTATGTGCTTAAGTTTGGACCTTTCCTGTTTGAAATATGTAAGCATTGTGCTGTGTGTATGTGGATCCAGCATGATGATTATATAGAAACATAAACAGATATAGTCTATTATTACTCTTCCCCCATGACATTTTCCTGTTTTCTTGAATAATGAAAGAGTAGCCCAGGGACACATTAAATAGGCCTCATAAAATAATGTTTTCTCCAGGAAATCACTACTTCAAGTATAGTCTTCATTTATTTGCTTAGCAAACAATTCTCTCAATGGATAATAAATTCCCAAGAGATGGTAATAATATAAGGGATGTATATAGTAGTGTTCCTTGGATAATAATTTTTTATTTTCTGAATATGGTTAATAAGGATCTGAACTTCCACTGGAATTATTTCCTTTTGCCAAAATATGGGCAAAATAGTTATAGGTGTTACTCACTGTTATCTTTTTCAAAATTTGTGCAATGTGAGTGCTTTGTGCTTTAGATTAATACATTGAAGACTGAGATTAGGCCAGTTTAGTTTATAACTGTATCTCTATTGGATATAAAATATTTAAGAAACATCTTTTATATAAAATAATAAGTGAAAGTTCCAGCTCTTAGGGAATCTTGATGGAGGAATGGAAATGTAAATGAACTGTATGGAAGAAATTTGAGATATGTCCCAATAGACCTAAATACAAAGTGGTACATGATTAAACTCAGAGACATAACTAGATCTGGAGAAATAGGTGGTTTCTCTAATACAGTAATTCTTAAGGGTAGAGAACCATTAATCTAAGAATATTAAGTGTATCTGGTAGATTAGGTAAATTAGAAGAGAATTGGGGCCTTTTTCCTTGGGGAAGCTGTTGAGCTTGAAGCATCTTGTGTGGGCACACATGATTTAAAATAACAATGAGATGTTAAAAGGGCAGAAGAGCTAACCTGAAAGAGCACAGTAGGTAAAACTGGAACAATTTGAGTAACAAAATAAATACCAGCATCATTGAGTTGTAATTCAAATATTCATAAGTATATAGTGATGAGTAAAATATAAAGGGACAATTCCTCTTTACAAAGACTTCCAGTTAATACATGTAGAAAGAATAAGGGGTATAGAAAAATAACCATTAGAACACCATTGTTATAATCACTGCAGGAAGACATGCAGATAGATTCTAAGATCAGGGGAGAAAGAAGATTTTTGTATCATGTTTACTCAGAACAAATGGAAAATATTAATTAGAAAAATTTTTACAAAAGCAGAAAGTGTGGGTACATTCTAACCTAATAAAGTGATCAATGTGAGAATCACTAACGTATCTTCCATCATATATTCTGCATTAGGGGTAACACTACCTGTGGTATTCTTTCCAAATACTGCTGATGTCAGTCTAATCACACGAAGCCATCAGACAAACCCAGATTTAGAGACATTCTCAAAAATGCTTGACCAGTGCCAGTATTCTCAGAGGCTAAGGAGACATGACAAGTAAATGCAAAGTACAGTCCTGGGTTAGAACCTGGAGAAGAGAAAAGGATATCAGTGAAAAGCTGAACATGAGTAAAGTCTGTGGTTTAGTTAACAGCATTATATTAATTTCTTAGTTTTGATAATATTAATATCTTATATAAGGTGCTAATGTTAAAGAAAGCTGGTGAGCATATTGGAATTCTCTTTTACTTCTGCAACTCTAAAACATTCAAAATAGAAAATATTATAGCTCAGTAACTAACCTTCCTTTTTTTTCTTTGGAGGCAACTATGCAATAATAGTTTTAAAAAATTGCTCTATTCTAAAAAAAACCCTATTATTCTCTTACAGTAGGAAGAAAGATAAGATATAAGCAGGTAGATGACCTGGAGGAAACACATGCAAATGCCTAAAGTGTATATGAGCTTCCAGTCTTACCCATAAAACATCTCTTTCATATCTTGGACCCCACTATATTCTCAGGACAAAGGTACACTCCTCCAGCCATTTAGCAGCTACTTAAAAAAAGAGCAACCTATCACATTCAACAATTTAAATGCTCTCTCCATTTTCTGTGCAAGATTTGATATGCCCTTGAGCATAGATGAGAGTTTATGTTGATTATCCTCTCTCAAGATGAAATATTTTACAATTCCCTCCAACAAGGTTTTCTAAGTAAGAAGCCACTAAATAAGCCATTTTGATCAAATCAGTAATTTTATTGAGAATTGCTATATTCCAGATATTTTTCATACTTATCTCATTTGTACACAATAAAAACTTGAAAGTAAATGTAACTATTACCCCTTTAACAAGTCAGTAAATTAACACTTGGAGGAGTGGTTTGCCCAAAAAACCATAACATTTGGCAGTGTTACTTGCAGGTGATATTACATTCTGAGAACATTAGGGTTACCCACTAAATTAAGTAAGAAGAATCTTGCCACTTACCAAAGTATGTATAGATTTAGAATGTCCCAATATAGAGTGGAATGAGGCAATAATCTGTACTTGCTGGAATCTGAAACTAATGATTTCTGTATCACAGCTAATATGTTGGAAATAGACTGGATTCTTATTAATTTTTTTAATGATTTGAAGGTTCTTTACTCACCTGCGATTTATTTTTGTCATTTTGGATATCTTCAAATAAATTAATCTCCTATCTGTACAACTGATATACAATGCAAGTGATAAATCAATATCTACTCTTTTCTGGTGATTTTTTTTCCCCTAAGAGTCTTAATTTGTTTCATCCAGTAAAACTGGTGTGCGTTGTTTAGACAGTGCAGAATGTCCCATTTGCCTTGTCTGTCTGCCTGACAACTCCAGTAAGTCCTCCTTTTTTTTCCCTCAATGGTTTTGGGTTCTAGAAAAAAGAGATCTTTCAGTAGGAGCTCCTCTTTTTACTCAGCTTTGCCAGAACTTAGCCATATTTTCATAAAGAGGATGCACAGACAGATCAAAGATGGGTCCCTGTCAGTCTTCTTACTCATTCATGAGTGAATGCCTTGGAACTCAGAGAGACCAAGTACTCAGACTAAGCGAACTCTTAGCAGTGAGTCACTCAGCTTTACAAATTCTAGAGTTAAAAAAAATCACTATGCTCAAATAACTGGGCCATTCACGTGCTAAGCAGAGTACCATGCATTCTAATTTGGCTCTTATTTAGGGAAGATTTATGGAAACATTTCTTTTATGCAATAGATTTTAGAGATATAGTAGTTTTATTGAATAGTCTTTATAGTCAGTAGTTTTCTTGATCTACCTGTAGGCTGTAAAGTGAGTAATTTTGTTCTATTATGCCCTTGATGTGCCATGATATGTCTGTTTTGGATCACCTAACCTTTGTCTGAAACCTCTGAAAGCATGAGCCAAGTTAAACTCTTTGACTTTAAGTTGTGAATGTTGTGTATTTTGTTCCAGTGATGAAAAATCTGACCAGCACATCAGCTTGTGTGTTGAGATGCCTCTGGGATGTGGATGTTGGGGTCCCATGTCAACAAAGTGCCATCTATACTTCTTTTGTATTTCGTTGTTCATCAAGGATTGATTGAAAACATTCTTAGAGACACTTAAGGACTTAACACAAGAATCAGATCCACCAGGAAAGGAATACTTCACTTTTTTCCTATTTAATTTGAAAGTGAGATAATAGATGTTTTTGTTCTCAACACTGGACACTGTCTAATTGGAGACCTGTATTTTTAAAAATTTTTTTATTGGTACAATTTATATACATTTCACAATCACACATAACATCGGGGAATTTGTACCAATATATATGAGACGTTAATTCTCATTTCTTATCCATATCCCTACCCAGCCATACCTCCCCACCCCCTATGTACATGCCCTTGTATTTTCTTTCAAAATCATATTTATTCCTTCCCCTCATTACATTCCCACACCAAATTTCCTTTGGAAACTTCCCATTCTACAAAAACTGTCATACTTTCTAGAGCTCTTTTGCATCTACAGGTGCTCATATCAAAGAAAAGATCTGGTATTTGCCTATCTGTGATCTATTTATTTCACTTATTAGTGTGTCCTCCAGGTGTATCCATTTGCACATAAATGAATCAATCTTGTCATTCCTTATGGCAGAATAATACTCCATTTTATTAAAAAACCAACATCTTCTTTAGTTCTGTACATGGTGAAAGAGATAGATCTAGCTTTAGTTTTTGTGAGGTTAAAGCCCAGTTTTTTGAGCACCACTTGTTAACCAGGCTCTTTCCTCCATTGAGGGTGTTTGGCTCCTTTGTCAAAGATAAAGTGGCTTAGTGTATCCGGGGATGGTTCTGGATCTTCTAATCTATTCCACTGGTCCTCGGGTCTGTTACTTGCCAGTACCATGCAGTTTTTATCACAGTGGATTTTGAGTAGAGTTTTGAATTGGGAATTGTAATACCCCTGCCATGTCGTGGTTGCTTAGAATTGCTTTTGCTATTCTAGGTTTCTTGTGGTTCCAGATGAATTTTTGTATTATTTTTTCTAGCTCTGTGAAGTATAGCATTGGAATTTCAATTGGAATTGCATTGAATCTGTATAGTAGTTGTGGCAGTATAGCCATTTTGATGATGTTCTTTCTTCCTACCCAGGAAAAAGGGATATCTTTCCACTTGCTGATACCCTTTTCTATCTCATTTTTCAGAGTCCTCTAGTTTTCAGAGTAGAGGTCTTTCACTTCCTTTGTTAGGTTAATTCCTAGATATTTCATTTTTCTGTGTGCTATTGTGAAAGGGAATGACTCCCCAATTTCTCTTTCAATGAGTCTGTTGTTTGTTTAGACAAAGGCTGTTGATTTTTGAGCGTAGACCTTGTATCCAGTAACACTACTAAATTTGGTAATGAAGTCTAGCAGTCTTTTGGTTGAGGTTTTAGGATCCTCCAGATAGAGTATCATATCATCAGCAAACAATGACAGTTTAACTTCTTCCTTTCCTATCTTTATTCCTTTTATATCTTTGTCCTGACTGATTGCTATGGCTAATGTTTCCAGCACTATATTGAACAAGAGTGGTGAAAATGGGCATCCTTGTCTCATTCCTGTTCTTAGTGTAAAAAGTTTCAGTTTTTTTCCCATTAAGTATGATGCTGGCTGTTGGTTTCTCATAAATAGCTTGTATTAAATTGAAATAAAGTCCATTTATTCCAATTCTCTGTAGGGTTTTGATCATAAATGGGTTTTGCATTTTATCAAAGGCTTTTTCTGCATCTATTGAGATAATCATATGGTTTTTGTCCTTGAGTCTGTTAATATAGTGTATTATATTGATTGATTTACATATATTGAACCAGCCTTGCATCTCTGGGATAAATCCAACTTGATCAGAGTGTATGATTTTCTTCATAACTCTCTGTATTCTGTTTGCTAGTAATTTATTGAAGATTTTTGTATCAATCTTCATTAGAGAGATTGGCATGTAGTTTTCTTTTTTGGTGGGATCTTTCCCTGTCTCTGGGATCAAGGTGATGGTTGCTTCAAGGAATGATTTGGGGAATACTGCTTCCCTTTCGATTTCATTAAGAGCTTGAGAAGAACTGGTATTAACTCTTCTTTAAAAGTTTTGTAGAATTCAGCAGTGACACTGTCAGGACTAGGGCTTTTTTATGTTGCTAGGTTTTTATTACATTTTCAATTTCCCAGATTGATATCGGGTTGTTTAACATTTTATATCTTCTTCGTTCAGCTTGGAAGTTTGTATGTGTCTAGGAATCTATCCATTTCTTCTAGATTTTCCATCTTCTTGGAGTACAGATTTTCAAAGTACATGTTTATTATCCTTTGGACTTCTGGATCTGTGCTGATTTCCCCATTTTCATTCCTTATAGCATGGATTTGAGCCTTTTCCTTCTTTTGTTTGATAAGGTTGGCTAAGGGTCTGTTGATATTATTTATCCTTTCAAAGAACCAACTCTTTGATTCATTGATTCTTTGTACTGTTCTCTTTCTCTCCATTGCATTAATTTCTACTCTGATCCTTATAATTTCCTCTCTAGTATGTGCTTTGGGTTTGTTTTGCTCCTCTTTTTCTAACTGTCTGCAGTTCATCATTAGATTATTTCAGTTTGCTCTGTTTTCCGAGTGTAGGCATTCACTACTATGAATTTCCCTCGTAGAACTGCTTTCATTGTGTCCCATAAATTCCTGTATGTTGTGCTGGGGTTGTTGTTTAGTTGTAGAAGGTGTTTAATTTCTTCTTTAATTTCTTTTGTGGTCCATTGGTTGGTCAACAGCGTGTTGTTCAATTTCCATGCATTTGTGAGGATCTTGGAATTTCTTCTGCTATTCAGCTCCAGTTTCAAGGCACTTTGGTCTGATAGTATGCAGGGGATAACTCTGATTCCTTCACATTTACTTAAGCCTGTTCAATGGACTAGAATGTGATCTATTTTGGAGAATGATCCATGAGCAGCTGAGAAGAAGGTATATTCTTGCTTAAGGGTGAAAAACTCTGTAGGTATCTAATAAGTCCATTTGCTCAAAAGTTTGATTTAGCTCAGGTATTTCCTTACTGATTCTTTGTCTAGTTGATCTGTCAATTTGTGACAGTGGAGTATTTAAGTCCCCTATGACTATTGTCTTTGTGGTTAACTGGCTTTTCATGTCCAGTAATGTTTGTTTTATATAGCTGGTTGCATAATAGTTTGGTGCATAAATATTTATGATGGTTATTTCTTTTTCCTGGATAGTTTCCTGTATGAGAATATACTGGCCTTCTTTATCTCTTTTAATCAGTTTGGGTTTGAACTCTATTTTATCTGCAAAGAAGATAGCCACTCCTACTTTTTCGCAGTTTTCTGTGGCATGGAGGATTGTTTTCCAACCTTTTATTTTCAGTCTATGGGTTTCCTTCTGAATTAGGTGTGTTTCCTGTATGCAGCAGATTGTAGGATTTTGCTTCTTGATCCAATCTGCTAGTCTGTGTCTTTTAATTGTCCCGTTGAGTCCATTGACATTAATGGTTATGACCGATATGGACATATTCAGAGCTGCCATGTTTCTCTGTTCTTGGTTCTTTTCTTCCTTACTTTTCCCTTTTCTGTTTAGTTTCTTGTTTGAACCAATGAATTCACAATCCTGGGTCTTGTGGTTATGGAATTTTCTGTGTTTTTTTCCAAGGTGTTCTTTAGAATGTTTTGGAGTGCAAGTTTCATATTTGTGAAGTTTTTCAGGTGTTCTTTATCATGGAAGTATCTTGTTTCCCCGTCTATTCTGAAACATAGTTTTGTAGGATACAACAGTCCAGGCTAGAGGTTGTTTTCCTGCAGTGCTTGAAATACTTCCCTCCATGCTCTCCTTGTGTTGAGTGTTTTTGTTGAAAAGTGTGCTGTGATCTTAATGGGCTTCCCTTGGAGGTGATTTTCTTTTTTTCTCTCACTGCTTTCAGTATTTCATTCTTTTGTTGTACATCTGGAACCTTGATAATTATATGTCTAGGTGTCAATATTTTTATGTGATGGCCTTTTGGAGTCTTATAGGCCTCATTTATCTGTATGTCTATTTCTTTTCCTGTGAAGTTTTCTGTTGTTATCTCTGACACAGCTTTTTAAATGTCTTTTACACTGTCTCCCGCTTCCTCAGTGACTCCAGTCATTCTTATATTATTTTTCTTTGAGTCATCTAGGAGCTGTTGATTGATTTCTCATGG
Source organism: Thryonomys swinderianus (assembly GCA_004025085.1). NCBI lineage: Eukaryota > Metazoa > Chordata > Mammalia > Rodentia > Thryonomyidae > Thryonomys > Thryonomys swinderianus. The sequence continues at coordinate 31,957 of PVIC010015262.1, forward strand.
TCCCTTGCTCTTTTCCATATATTATATCTTTCCTGCTCGTTGGCTGCTATTCTGTCCTCTAGGTCTGAGATTCGGTTCTCTGCTTCATTCATCCTACTTCCCAAGCTTTCATTCTCCTTCATCATCACCTGGAGCTCTGCTTGAAGCTGTTTAAAAGGTTCCATTGCTTTTGCTATCTTGGATTCTATCATCTCGTTCATCTCTTCTTCAATGATGTGTTTTACTGTGGATGGTATCTCTGTTTTGATCTCAGTGATGAGTTCTCATTTCCATTTTACTAGATCTACTTTAGTTACCATCTCCAAGAGTCCTGGTGTTTGAGTTTCAGTTTGCTCTATTTCCCTTTTCTCTGAATTTCCCTGTGGTGGTGATCTTTGTGTCTGTTTTTTTTTTTTTGTATATTTTCTCATTTCTACTCTTTTGTTATTACTAATGGTATTTCTTTGATTCTTTGCCTGATGACAGGGCAATGTTTGTTTCAGTCCTCTTTCTTTCTATTATCTGGGGCCCTTGGATTTGGCACCTTCCTGGGGTATCCTCCTTGAATCTGTAATGATCCTTGAGAGTTCTCAGTTCTAACACCTCATGGGAGGTATTTGAGCAGAACAATCACATCATATTTGTTACCATAATACAATCAGTGCCAATGTCAGCATTAAACACAGTAAATAAAATGAAAAGTTTTGTTAATTTCTATTCTGAAGACTTTGAGCTTATGAATTACCTTTATGCCCATATGCCAAAATTTAGAATTGGTCAGCAATGTGTATACAACATGTAGATTGTAAATGTACCCCCAGCACCCTTTGGGGATAAAAGGTCACTGGGGAATCAGGGAGGTAGGAAGACAGGAGGAGAGTGAAATAGGGTTAGCAGATTTATGAAGATCACCTAGACCCGAGAACTTCATATATGCCAGTGGGTAACAGAGGATAAAAGGGCATATATAAAACCATACCAACTGTATGCTGTAAGACCGTTGGAGACTCTGCTCACCTTCTTATAATAGTACAGAAAAAATAGGGCAGCCTAAGAGTCTTTTACTTCTGGGTATTGCTTCTGACAGGAAGATAGGAGAGGATATGGGTTAAGAGGTGAATAGATTGATCTAGGAGTAGATGGCAAAACAGAAGCTAGATTCCTTTTTTTTCTTTTTATATCTTGCCTGGTCTCTTGGTGCGTCTCCGGTGTGGAGGGATGCAGGAGATGGCTCCAGTTCTTCTCAGGCCTGGGTCCTCAGAATGCAGCTCTGGGGTGGGGTGGGGCTGGTCGGCAGGCCTCAATCCTCCATGGTGGCGATGGCGCCTGAGTCCTTAACTGTGTCATCTATGCACTCCGGGCTGGAGCGGGCTGGTTGGCAGGCCTCAGCCCTCTGCGGTGGGAACTGGATGGCACCTGGGTCTGTTCCTGAGTCGTCTGCCTGGAGACCTATATTTTGTTATGAAGTTCAATTTCTCAGTTTTTCATGTTGGAATATTGCTATTGAACCTATACTTTTATTGTATTTCCTCAACACTATTTGTGTTTCAGATCTGTCTTGTCAGACAAGGTACAAAGTGCTGGGTTAAATTTGAATTTCAGATATACAATGAATAATTTTTAGTGTTAAGTATATCCCGTCTAACATTTGGGGCATACTGACACTGAAGTTATTTATTATGTATGTAAAAGTCAAATTTAACTGGGCACCATATGTTTTTCTTTGCTAAATCTGGCAACCTTACTCAGGGAGAAAAGTACTTGAGACTGAGGTGCTGAAATCCCTGTTTTAGACCATCTATTGGTTATATGACAATACAGTTTTGTCTCCTGATGGGAAGAGGGTATTAAACCATGACTGCAGTGCATCATCCTGGCAATACTTGAACTCCAGCACTTTTTCTTTTCTAAACACGTGCCACAGTAATTTTCTAGATTGGGGTAATAAATTTTAGATCTTTTAATATCATGTACTGTAATTAGCTGGATAATAATCTGTAATTATCCAGGGAAAGTGAGCCCATGTATAAATTATTAGAGTTATAAGCTCTGGTGTTTCAGTGGAAGAACTTTTGGCCTTTTCTAATCAGCTGAGGCGTTTAGAGTCCTCTGATGAATCCTCAGCCCTCCCTGCTGGCTCACTGGCCTCTTGTTGCCACTGTCCTCCTTCACCTTGCTGATGTTCTCTGGAGAGGCAGGGCAGGTGATGCTGCCTCTGCCATGTCAGTTAATGACAAAGAGCACTAAACAGGTACAGAGGAAGTCATGTGAGTCCTGTGAGGCAGAAGACCACATAACACATACCTTCAATAGTGAGGAATGCCAGGGCCTGCAGATAAGGAGCCTGGACACTGGAAGCCAGTCAGGTAGAAAGTGAAGGACACTGTGTAGGAAGGGTTCCTCCTGTGATATCTGCAAAGTGGTATTCTTTCTATAAGCAGTACCTCCATTCAGAGAGACTAAATGCTAGAGGGTTAAGTTAAAAGTTTATCATTAGCTTTTCTTATATTCTTCTCCTTGTTAAACTTCCCATTCCTATAAAGTTTCCTGTCTGCTGAATTGAAAACAGCTTACTTACGCTTACTCTGAATAATTTGGATTTTACAAGATATTTGGAAAGAATTTTTTTTCAGCTTTTGTCCAAAAAGCTAGATTCTAATAGTAAAAATTTAAACACTGTGGAGACAGTTGAGATATTCTAGGAAGTGGTAACTTTCTGGAGTTTCTTGATTTTTGTCGCATGAAAAACTAATGCAAACCAGGTTGTTTTAATCTTGATGCTGAATATTTCAGAAGAAATTTTGGAAGAGCTCAGATTCTCCTAGTACTTGTAGTCCTGAACTACTGTCAAGGGAATGCTTGGTCTTATGACTGAGAGGTCAGACATACAAGAATCTTTTACATCTCCTTTGAGTCTAAGTAAAGCTCTATCAATTTTCAGGCTCTATCAATTACTGTTACTTAAAACTCAGTCTGAATTTCTGTCGACATTTGAAAATTCTAAGAGGAATGCAGAAGTAAGATACATTGTCATTGATTCATGTTGAAAATAATTAGCAACTTCCTGCTACAGCTTTTACATTGATTTAGGATATAAGGGAAATAAAAAATGCAATGATTTTCTGCAAAAAGTATTTTAAAAATTTAACAAACATAGCTGGAAGTCTTTACAATAAAATGAAATAAAGTAGTGATGAATGAGGTATGTGGTCAGATCAGTGGAAAAGGTCAGATCACAGAAAAAAGTTCCATTTAGCTGCTGTGAAGATGTCCTGAGATATAGAGAAGATGGGCTGTGTCTGCAGTTCATTTAGAATATTTCAGTGGTACTGAGATAGTTGATGTGTTTTCTGCATTCAGGATTAGGTGTGAGATAAAAAAAATGACCTTGGCAAGCTGTAGAAAAGGTCAGATATTGACAAAGCAGAGCTTAAGAATGCAGTGCCTGTTCTGCTCCACAAGGCAAATAGGAAGAAGGGGTGTAGTTCATTTGTTCTTCCAACAAATTTTTGTTGA
>PVIC010015263.1:0-17894 GCA_004025085.1 Thryonomys swinderianus
TGATTCTGCACTTGCACAGCCCTGCAAGTACCTTCTTAAATTCTGGGCCCAGGATGACTCACTTGTCTTACACTGGTCTCAGACTTCTTCCCAAGGCAATATCCCCAATACCTGGAATATCATGAGTGCTCAACAAAAATTTTAGTGATGAATGATTCATATGATTCATCCAAATTTCCAAAGACCTGGCTCACACATTCTGAGGCTCCATCCCTCTCATCCCCATTGCCATCGACTGTCCCCCATCACCATATCCCTGGGAAGCTGCTACACTCTTCTGCCTCCTGCCCCTCCCTGACTGCTCCTTCCTCTGCAATCTGTCACTTCCTGCTTTTCCAGGCCCATTTCCCTTAATCCTTGCAATTGTTTCTTATCCTCTCTGCATTCCACCTTCCACACTTTTGTTGTTTTGTGAGAAACAAAATGACTCCAGGTTTTTTCATGATGTTCCATGTTTAGAACCCACAGGAACGCATCTGTTGGCATGTTTCATACGTAGCATGTGACCATTTTCCGAAAGATGTTAGTGAATTTCCTTCTGATCCATTTCCACAAACAGATCTAGGTGTTCTGTTGTTACCCTACCAGATCTTACAGGTGGTTTCATTGGCCATATAATTCCTTCAGAACAATTTGCAAGCAAAACAGTCTTTCTCTCTTTAAGGTCGTTTTTCCTTATAGGAAAGGCTTTACCTAATTCTTTAGCGGTAGTGGTGCCCTCTAGTGGCCAGTGCAGAGCACCAAACTTTTTCTCTGATTTTTCACATTTGGTCAGAGTCCTTTCTTTCCTACTGTATACCTGGCTTCTGGCAAGTTTTATAAAGTGGCAACACTGTCTCACTGCCTCACTTATTCCTCAACACAGTCTTTGCACAGTCTTTACACCAAACTGTCACTCCCAGAATGTGCCATCCACACTTCGGATGGTCATGTTGCCAAAGAACTTCCCACATTAGGCAGTGACCCAGAGTGTCTCTGTCAACCTTTAAGAAGATGGCCATTATATGTTCCAGGATCTTTATATACATGGTTAAATCATCACACCATCAGGATATTTTAATCCCCAAATTGGCAGACAACCACAAGTTTATCCATGGTCTGGGTTGGAGGAGAAAATCCAAAGCAAAGTCATTCAACTCTAGCTGCTTTTTCTAGGTTTTTCTCCTAAGTATTTCAGGATCATTAGCTAAGAGAAAGAAAAGTAGAAATTATATATCAGGAGCCCAGTTGGGTAACAAATGCAGGTCTTGGCACTTACGTTTGGTTCATCAACTCCTCATAACCACCCACTTGTCCAGGTGTCATGGATCCTTCATTTACCCAAGCATGGAGCACTTATTCAGGTAATACTCATTGCACAGCTACAAAGCGCAAGGTAATATGGACGCTAAGGACCGCAAGCCCCGAAAAGACGCAGCTTCTACTCTCCAGCTCCATTAGTGCCGGGCAAGAGAGGGCCGGGCCATACGCTTACACAGAAGTGCCATCCTGCCTGGTGGTGAGGCCTGACCACCGCATAGAAGTCGGACTTCTGCATCAAAGGCAGCAGGACGTGGAGGAAGGAGAATGTAAGCAATACTCCAGGATATTCAGTAAGCTGAAAATAATATGACAAGGCAGTATTCCCGGAGACTGTCCTTTTGTAGAATAGTCTCATACAAACTCAGTCATGTAATCTCCATGGCATTTCCTGGAGAAGAAGATACTATTTTAATTCTACATTTCACAGGGGAAGGGGTTCATAAAAGGGAAAGGAAAGTGGCTTTCCCTGGGATTTTTAGTTTATTTGTGAAGAAGCCAAAATTTTAATTCAAGTGTCACTGCAGAGCCAGGATTTTAACCCCAGGGCTATGCATGGTGCCAAGAAGAACAGTCCTGGGTAATGATTACGGGAGCCTTTGAGTCTTATAAGGATGTTGACCTTCATCTGATCATCTCTGTGTAGACATGGAGGATTTGAAGTGAGAGAATCTTATTAGACTTGATTTTCTGAAATAGATCGAACATGTTGCCTGCAGAAAGCAAGGAGCCTGAAGGAAACAGGCTATGTCCAGTCCACATAAGAACCCACAAAACAGCGAGGGCCCACGCCAGGATGTGCTGAGTTGTAGAGGTGAATCAGTCACTTAAGGACAGATGCAACAGGCCCCTGGGTGTGTGAGACCCGTATACAGAAGGAGACAGGGCAGCTCATCAGGATCTGGTGTTTCCAGTAAAGACTGTGTCAGGAACACTAAGAAAATTGAGCTGTGGGCTGGAGGGAGGGATCAGGTGGGTGACAGAGGAACAAGTAGCTGCAGCAGACACCAAGGAGCCAGAGATGCCAGGTGTTATAAGGCCAAGAGCATGGTGCTGCCACAAGGAGGAGATGGGGAATTAATGAGCCAGGAGGGTCAGGATGCGCATGGGGGCAAACTGCCCCCACATTACTCTCGAACAAGGTGGTAACAAGGGTTAAGGTTGTAAGGAGTCAGGATTCGGGGAAGTTGTATTTCGTTTCCAGCAACTCACCCACCACAAATTTCAAAATATCTCTCCATCTGGAGTGCAGAAAATGATTTGCAGCCCTCAGCCGGTTACAAGGGCACCGGTTTTTGCCAAGTCACATTATTTGACAGAAATGGGCCGTGAAATGTCTGCTAATTGCTACAAGATTTAACAGGGAGAGAAAGGCCTGCATAGGGGAGGTGTGTTGTCAGTCTTTCATGTGGGGAGCCCAGGGGTGGAGGGATAGTGAGACATAATGGGCCTGCTTCTCTCCACTCCAAATTACCAGGATCATTTTATTCTGGTGAAAGAAGGATGAATCTCTTTTAAAAAGGGGCAATTATGACATATTTTTTCATTGTTTTCGAGAAAACTAAAACCCCAATTATCCCAACTATTTTGGAGGGGTTTTCAAAAGGCGCTCATACCACTACTGAGCTCATTGTCTCCCCAGGCTCCTGGGAGAGGTTGACTGCTGCAGTAATCCTGGTTGATCCCTTCTCTCCAAACCTGACAAGTCCCTGCAGCACTCTTCCTATGTGCTCGGCTCCTGCACTGGACTGGACTGTGGGCCCTTGAACCAACTGGGGGAAGCTTTCCAAGCCACCGTGATACCTCCTCTGAGTCTCCGAAGGTTATTAGAAATGTCTGTAATCTTACCATGCCTCCCTTCATTCTCAGATCCTTCCATCACATTGCTTCCTTTGTCCTAAAACTTTTGCTAACTTCCTACTGCCTGACAAATTTGGCCCAAAGACTACTGAGTCCAGAATTTAACCCCCAACTTGTCCAGTCTTATTTTGACCCTCCCACTATTCATTTATTATATATGGAGCAAAGGGTTATGTGTTGGACTGTGTAACAGGTGTTCTTCTCCCCAAGAAAGGAGGTGGTCAGAACTTGGTTAAGTGAACATGGAGGGCTCTGGAACACACCGAATGTGATTCTTTGCCTGAGTGTGGGAGAAAGAAGACATTCATTAGAGACATGTTTAAGCAAATTGATGAGCCTTGAAATACCACTTAATTAGAGAGTGAGCAGCCTTCAAACTTGGGCAGTCAGAGAGAAGGTGGTGCTGTCACGAAGGCAAAATCTGTGGGGAAGAAATGAGTTTGATATGTGAAAGGAGTTTCTCTGGGGACTGGCTGACAGTGGAGCATCTGGTCAGCCACTAGGGGGTGCCTTGCTCACAATTGCTTACGGGAATGTGGTGAGCAGGTGAGGAATCCAGCCTGGAGAAGGAAGCAAGGAAGCAGTCAGCTTAGAGATGGACACTGGGTCCCTGGGTATGACCAGGGCTATACCCGAAGATGGCTCTTGATGAAAAGCCTTGGACAACATTAGCAGTAAAGGGCCACAGTGAAGGAATAAAAACCTGCAGAGAGGAAGTGCATTTTTGCATAGGACTTGGGGCCTGAAAATGCAAATTTGCCCTTTCTCTAGTAGGGACAGGCAAGTAGTAGTGCTTCCCCTCTTCTGCGCAATGAATTTGGGTGGCTTTTTATCCCTGATTTCTTATAGATAGCTTGAAAGTCCACAGGATTTACCACATGATCGAAGTGGCTTTGCTCTTCCTAGTGGGCCCTCGGACACACTTGAGTTTTTCCTAATGACATATCCCAAGATGAGCCCTGATCATTGCCGGACAGGCCAACCACATGATTATAGGATTGGGACTTGGGGCCACGTACATGGCACCAGCCCAGCCTCTGGGGAGAAGATTGGTAGACACTAAGTTTCATGGCCCCTGATTCAATTAATCATATTGACATGTTGACATGTTGAACGCTCAGTAAAAACTCTGGACATTGGAGCATCAGTTAGCTTCCTAGGCTGACAATACTCCCTATATTATCACACACCAGTGTTCTGAGAGAGTCCTGATTCCACGGGGAACCGACATGGAAGTCTTGTATTTGGGACCTTCCCTGATCTTGCCCCATGTGCTTCTCCCTTTTGTTCATACTGATTTGTACACAAATAAATATATAGTGCTTTCCTGAGTTCCATGAACTACTCCTATGAACTGTCAAAACTGAGGAAGTAATGGGAATTTCTAATTTGGTAGCCAAGTGAGGAGAAATGCTCATGACTTGGAGACTCCTGAACTTAAGGTCGATGTTTGAAATGATAACAGTCTTGTGGAGAACTAAGCCCTTAACCTGTGACATTTGGCATAACTCCAGGTACTTGGTGCCAGAACACCCTCATTCTGAGAAGATGTTGTGTTCCAAGAATAGTCACTGCTATGGCTTCAGTATGGTTTGTTCCACCTGAAACTCATGTTGGACCATTGGCAATACTGGGTTGTTGTAAAGTAAGTGGGGCTGTCACTTTCCCTCATGTATCCTCCTCATGCCTTTGACTTTCTTTGTGCTTCTTCACTGTGATTTGATACAACACAAGGACCTCATCAGAGGCCAAGAAGATCCTGGTATCATGTTCCCAAGAATTCCAGACTAATACAACAAAAAAACCTCTTTTCTTTATAAATATTCCAAACTTTAATAGGCTGTCATAGCAACAAGAGATTAAGACAGTGCTAACACTAATTATGCTTTTGTATTAAGCATCTCCCATATAATTTCTTCCCTCCTTCTAGAAACAAAACCAATTGGGAAGTGCTATTATTATCTGTATGTTACAGATGAAGATATATAGTCTCAGAATTAGGCACCCTGACCAAGATTATGTATCTAAAATGTAAGGAAACTAGAATTACACCCAACCAACCAAAATTCATTACCTTAACTACAGTATCAAACCCCTTCTCAACAAGACATCCCCACCCTCATTTTTTTTTTTTTTTTTTTTTTTTTTTTTTTTTTTTTTTTTTTTTTTTTTTTTTTTTTTTTTTTTTTTTTTTTTTTTTTTGCTTTTTGAGACAGGGTCTCGCGTTGTAGTTCAGGCTGGCCCTGAGCTCACTATGGTGCCCAGGCAAGCCGCTGTGAACTCAGCAATCCTCCTGTCTCTGCCTCCTGAGTGCTGGGATTACAGGCATGAGCCACCATGTCCAGCATTGTGGTATGCGGTGTTGATTGTTGGTGGGCATGTCTCCACGCCCAGCATTATATGTGGTGACCGGGGATCGAACTCAGGTCCTTGCGCCTGCAAGGCAGGCGCCGGAACCACTGAGCTAACCCTCCGGCCCCCCACCCTCATATTTGATTAGCACAGTAGTGCTAATAAGCACAGCCATTACTGTATTAATTCAGCATACCCATCACATACCCTGTATGTGCCAAGGTCTGTGGGATCATCGAACAATGGTCTCTGGCTTTGTGGGGCTTGTATTCTAGCTCACGGTATGGACTTTGGCTTTTATTCTGAATGAGATCAGGAGCTTGGAAACTATTGCATTAATTATGGCTTGTGTCTAGATGTCTCCACAAAGCCTCACGTGGTCATAGATGGGGCTTTTTCGGAGGTGGCTGGATCTAGTGTGTGATGCTGGGAATGATCCAAAATGCAATGGTCAAGGGCACTAGGATTAAGGGTGTGAGTGCTACCTGCCCTAAGGGTGGGCAGCCTGGATAAGATCTAAAGGACAGAATGAACTAAGAACAAGGAACAAGGAACAAGGAACAAGGAACTATGGTTTCCTTGTTGCTTTGCTACCTTCTCCCCACCACGAACTCTTTCTCCTTTGTAATGCCACTCTGTCTTTGTAATGCCACTCTGTCTTTGTAATGCCACTCTGTCTTTGTAATGCCACTCTGTCTGTAATGCCTGTAAAGCCAGGCAACTATGGACTGAAACCTCTACAAAATTTGAGCTAAATCAACCTTTTCTCATGTAACTTTGAGTGTCAGGTGTATTTGTCTCCAGATTGGCAAAAGTAACTAACACAACATGGTTTTAAGAAAACGAAAGTAACATGATCTAATTTATATTATGCAGAAATCAGTCAGGCTGTTGTGTTGAGAATAGTCTTTTTTGTTGTTGTTGTTTTTAGCTTTTTTTTTTTTTTTTTTGAGACAGGGTCTCGCTTTGTAGTTCAGGCTGACTCTGAGCTCACTATGTAGTCCAGGCAAGCCTTGAATCCTCCTGCCTCTGCCTCCTGAGTGCTGGGATTACAGGTGTGAGCCACCATGCCTGACAGTGTTGAGAATACTCTTAAGGGAAGAATAGAATCAAGAAAATTGGTTAGGAGGCTGTTGAGGTTACTCAGCTAAAAAAGATGGTGAATTTTATAAAACAGAGAATATTGCAAATAGTCCAAATCAAGGGGGAAATTCTCAGGGCAGGGCCAGAAGGATTAGCTGAGAGATGACTTTGGATGAAACAGAAGGGAATAAAGGGTGATCCTAGTTTTTAGACCCTGAACAATTGAGAGGATGTTCTATCAACTGAGATAGAGTAGAATGTGTGGGAAGCATCCCTCCTGCAATTGAGGGTGAGGAAGAAGGAATGATGTGCAGCTGAGATGGCTGTTTATGAGATTTCTCAGATATCCAGGAAAAGTAAGTGTCCTTCTATGGTGGACACGTATGACTAGATCTAACAGAACATGACCGACTGAGCTGAAAATACAAATGTGACAATCAGCACAATATAGACTGCACTTTAATAGCTGATCAATAAAATTAGTATAAACATAGAAATGGACAAGATCAAAGATCAGTCTTAGAGCAACTCAACACTGAATGAGCAGGAGCAAAGAATTAAGTAGTGGGCTGGAGATTTAGTTCAGTGGTTCCAGTGCCTTCCTAGCAAGTGCAAGGTCCCTGGTTTGATTCCCAGAAACCACATACAACAATACCAGGCATGGTGACTCCTGCTCACCAGCAATCAGTACCACATACCACAATGCCAGGTGTTGTGGCTCACCCCTGTAATCCTAGCACTCAGGAGGCAGAGGCAGAAGGATTGCTGAATTTGAGGCTTGCCTGAGCTACATAGTGAGCTCAGGGCCAGCCTGAACTACAAAGCAAGACCCTGTCTCAAAAAAAAAAAAAAAAGAATTAAGTGGTAATTGTGACCATTGTATGGAGGAAAGCCAGGAGGGTAGAGTCTTACGGAAGTCATGTGTAGAATCCACACCCAGGAGAGACCATGAGTTTGTCAAGTGCTTCTGAGAAGCTGAGGGATATGAAGACCAAGAATAGGCCTTTGGATTCAGCAACATGGAAATCATTGGTGATTTTGGCAAGAGTTCTAGTGATGGAGCAAGAGGACTGTGTGATGGGAGTTGGTGTCAGAGAAAGTAGAAGACAAATGTGATACTTTGAGCAGGAACAGTCTTCCAGCAAGGAAAAAGAGAACCACAAAGATGGGCAAAAGCCAGCAAGTGAAGCGGAGTAAGCAAAGTTTTCTTTCTTCATTTGTTTGGTTTGTTAGGAAACAAGATGGAAAAACTAATGAAGCCAAGATATTTGAATCATTGAATGAACCAGAATAGAGAAGAAATGACTCTCTAGTGGAATTTGTCCCACAATCACAAATCTTGTGTAATAAAGTACAATACCTAATTTAATTTGATGTAATTGGCTATTTGGGGCTAAATTAATAAGGAGAATTAATAAGGTTTGTTCATGGTCCTGTCTAGAGGTTTTGTTGAAGTCCACTAAGGCCACTGTGCCATACACAGGATTCATAAATGCAGGTCAGAGGTGGTGAGGAAGCTCTTCCTAGAGACAGAGGTGGGGGCTTCAGAGCAGAGCAGCTCTAAATCTAACTCCAGCCCAGGAATGAGATGTACCCTTTCATTTGTTTGGCTCTTTAGTGAGCTGTAAGGCTACCCTTTTCTTGCATTTACCAACATGATTTAGTCCCTAGCCTTTGGAATGTCATTTCATAATTTTGAAGGAATTTCTCCCAAAATTCCCCCCTGTAGACACACACACACACACACACACACACACACAATTCTTCTACAATTCAGCTGAGTTCTGTCCCTCAACTAAGGGTGACCTTGCAAAATCCCCTCCCCTCTAATAATATCAGGGTCCTCGATAAAGAAATAGGAATCAGGATTACAGGATGATGGCATGCCAGTGTGTCATGTGAAGACATCTTGCACAAAGTTGGAAAAGAGGTTCTCTGTAGAGTCTGAAGCCCAATGAGTTCACACTATAAATTTCTGTGGACCCCTGAGGTGTGCTAGGCTCTGAACTAAGTGCTGGGCTAGGATCCCTATGGGAACAGAGAAAGGCTTGTTCAAGGTTTAAGAAGACACAGAGGAGCAGACAGCTGCCTAAGAAGCCCTCCCTAGGGAAGCCCAAAGTGATTTCAATCTTAAAAGATGGGGACAAAAAAAAAAGACTCAGAGATAGAAGAGAGCAGCAAACTCCAGACAGCAGGAAGCATGCTCATGACTCTATGAACAGAACCACATCCATGGGAAATAATTGCTATTTCTTTCCTTTGCATGCATTTTACCCCTTCAGGATCAGACTTTCAGTTTGAAATTCAGTTCTTTAGAGAGGTCTTCCCTGACCACCCTATCCTAATTACTCAGCCTTATTCCACCCTTCATTTTTTCCCTCATATTTACCTGCTCTTTTTCTTCATAGCAAAATTTGCCATTATAGAGTTGGGCCTCTGCGTTCTCAGGTTCAGGGTCTTAGAATCCAACCTTCTACAGCTCAAACCTGTACTTAGGTATTTGTTGATGGTATCTGTACTAAATGTGTAGCAACCTTTTTCTTGTCATTATTCCCTAAATACTATAATAAAACAGTTATTTCCGTAACATTACACTTTGGGTTTTCTTTTTCCCTAAAACCCAAGAGTTAGAGATATGTCCCTGGGTAGTATTATTGGGAAAACCTGCCAAGAGATGGGGCCCAGTGGGAAGTCCTTACAACACTAGAGTGTGCCCTGGTAGGAGACTGTGGGACCACAGCTCCTTCATATTCTTTTGCTTTCTGACCACGAGGTGAGCAATTTACTCCCCACCAAAGACCTAAAAGCAGTAGTTCTGCCTGATTATGGACTGGAGCTTTTCAGATCAAGAACCAAAATGAACCTTTTTTCTTTATAAGTTAAATATTTTAGATATTTTGTTATAATAATGGAAAACTGATTAAAGCATATAGTGTGAGATATGATAAGTAATCTAAGGATAATTTAAAGTATGAAGGAGGACAAGCTATATTGACTATATGGGAAGTTTGCACATTTTTATAAAAGGAAGTTAGTCATTCATAGATCTGATTAACCATGGAGTAGAAGGTTCCTGTACCCATTCTTCTGCAAATATTAAGGGACCAATCTATACATTTGTTTGCTTACTTACAGGTATAGACTTTAATATCAAGCTATGTGGAGAAAATTCCAATTCCCATCCCAATCAGGTGTGTCACTTTAGGGAAGTCAGTGTGTCCTTCTGGGCCTTAATTTCCTTTCCCTTAAATTGGCCTAAAACTAGACCTACCTCATGGTCATGGAGTTATTATGGGAAATGAATAAGGTAAGTTATTGAAGCCCCTGAAATCACATGTAATTACTCAACAAATGTTAGCTGTTTTATTGTTCTTCAGAAATTTTCTGAGTGACTCTAAACTCCATGAGGATAGAACTCCTTCTGATTAATAGGAATTTATGTGAATAAATTTGTTCACAAAATTATATGATTCAAACAAGTTCCTCCCAAAATATTATTGCAGCTGATACCTATGAGTTTGACTTCCATTTTCTCCCCTGTTTGTATTTGTCATGATCGACTGTCCCAGCAGCAACCTCAATACCCAGGACAATCAGGCTTGTTATGGTCAGTCATGAATCAGCAAAATGACATTTGACACGGAATGCCATTTCCACAAAGTACTGACTGAGCCTCTTGGATCTTATGTTGAGTGTCACAGTCCACAGCACTCTTTAATGTGAAAATAACAACTGTAAAAAGTTTGGCAAGCTTATTTTCAAGAAATGGTCACTGGCATCAGTGACTCATGTCCGATTTCAAGTTTTGGTTAGATTAGCTTTTGTCTGGATATAGCCAAGCGTAATTTATTCAACTTAAAACACTGCAGTTGGGGTCATTGGGCCTCGCTTTACAGATGACCTTGAGCCCCAGGGAGGAGAGGCAGTGTGTCCAGTATCCTACCATGAATTACAGTAGCATTTGGACCTTCCCAGACTCAAGGATTCAAGGTGAGACAGAACTAGAGAAGACTGACTAGAAAGCAGGAAGGTTTTCCTCTGCTTCTCCTCACCAGGAAAGGGAGGAGGTCCTCCCATGGTCAAGCCTCTTAATTTTAAAGTCAGCAATAGCTGAATATTGCTTTCCCTGAATAATTCTAAATGACAGGCTGAACCAATGTCACTCCTGACCACCATGCTTAAACCTTTTCTACTTTGAGTCTCTCCAGAGGTGTCTGCTGTCATCAGTTTGAGACACTCCACCTGAAAATTTCTCTGTCTCATCACAGACATAGGCACTGCATGAGTAGCCATGAGATACGTTAGTGTGGTTCAGTGAGACACATTTACCTAAGTAGAACCATATTCCATGTCTTATGCTTCAGGCTATTTTTCACCCCCAAGGGTATAACTTTCTGGGTAAGCACATGTAGGTTGCTCTCGTTTTTGTTTTTGTTTTTGTCTTTTAAACTGGCATATCACAGTCATTACTGTGAGTTTATCATGTTCTATTGTTCTACTGTACAACAAGAAATACCAAATTTATTCTATTATAATGATGCCCCATAAAAATCCTGTTATATGCTGCTTGGTGCTCACCTACATGGCTTCTCTAGGGAAGGCTGCCCAGGAGAGCCACTGATCATAGGGTTCCACGTCTTTAGCTCCATTAGATGCTGTCAAACTGTTCTCCAGAGGTGTTGGAAACACTGTTACCTCTTCTTTCCAGGAGTGCCGTTTCCCCATGTCCTCGCCCATTTAACACTCAAATGTCAAACTGCTGTTTGATGAAGGAGATGGTGCCTCTGTCTAGACTTCCCAAATGCTAGTGAGTCCAGACATTCTTTTCCTTTGTGATAGTTGTGAACCCCCTTCTTTGTAAATTGTTCATGAATATCTTTTGCACATTTCTCTGTTGGACTATTTGACTTTTTCTCCCAGCACTGTTTTAAAAGCACTTAAGCTCTGTTGAAATCTGAAGTGAATCATAGCTTAGCAATCTTAGGCTGCATTAAGAGAATGATTTGAAATGTTATTTTTAAAGGGTGGGGTAGTGAAGATGAAGAAATAGGGTTGACAGGCAGATCTGAAATGAAAAGACATCTCGTGAAACCTGGTGCAGAAAGTGAAGGCTTTGAGGAAAACTTGTCAGGCCATTTGCTGATACCCGGATGCTGCTATTGCACCTGCGCAGGGCAAAAAAAAGTACACTGGGCTGCCTGAGGTCCTGGCCAAAAATCAATGGACAGTCTTTTCTTCATTTTTATACTGATTACATATTGAAATGGTAAAATAGAAATGGCAGGTTTAAGAAAATTACATTACTAAAATTAATTTTCCTATCCCTTTTTACCTTTTTCTATGTGGCTGAAAGAACTTTGAAATCATATTTGAAACTCACGTTGTATTTCTGTGGAATGGTGGTGGTTTAGGAGATGGGAACTATTACATTTCCAGTCCCAGCACCTCAAGTAGAAATTCCTAGTGTCCTTGGGTATGTCGCTTTCCTTTGCAGCTTCAATGATGTGAAAGTGAGTGTAGAGCAGAGTCAAATTCATGCATGTACCCTGTGGAAACTCAAATATTAATGGGGTCACACAGCCCAAGGCCTCGCTCTGTCCTCCAGCCTAAATTACATCCATGGACACTTGACCTTTTCTTGGTGTTATCACAAGATGGATTACATGAGAAATGGAGGCGGGACATTTTCTCTTAGATGTCCCTCACTCTGAAGGGTTCATTAGTCAGACCTGATATTTGGAGAAGCTATAGAAGCTTCTTTTCCCTGTCACCTTGACCCTAAGGGCTCCTTCTGCTGGCCGTGCCAGGAAGCTCACCACCCAGAACACTGGTTCTATTTATCAAACACAGTGGCTTTGAATTTCACTCATTCACCATTTAGGATTCCTACAAGAAATAGCAGAACGGCTCAAAAAGCTTCCAAGAAAAGAAAAGAGAGTGGAAAGAGGAGAGATATTTGTAGGGTCCCGTAGTAGTTTCTTAGTATTGCTATAAGAAGTTATCTTCTCCACTCTGGAGGCCAGAAGTCCCAAATCAGGTGTCAGCAGGACCATGCTCTTACTGAAGATGGTGGGGAACAATCTCTTCCTTGTGTTCCTTGTTTGACCATGGCACGACTCTACTCTCTACCTTCTCTATTAATGGCTCTCTCCTCTGGGTCTCTGTGTGTATTTCTCTGTTTCTTTTTAGACAGAACAAGAGTGAGGACCTGCCAGTCCTCTCAGTGGGATCAGGCCTACCCTCTTCCAGTGAGATCTCAACTTGATTTTTGCATTGATTTTAAATGATCAGTGTAGCAGCTGAATGGTCAATATGTGCAGTTTCTCTTTTACTATTCTGCCTACTTTTATGTTTTAAATGATCCATGATATTACATATAGGTTTTCAGAGTGCCAGCACTTTATACCACTATAATCTTGACCCAGCTCACATCTTCTCTAAAATTTTTTCCCTTCCCTACTCCTCTGTTCCTCTCTTCCCCCTGTATCTACTCTCAACACAGCACATGTGATTCATCGCTCACCTGTTTCACATTTTTGCTTAAATGTCACCTCCACGGTGAGAACTTCTGTGACCACCGATCTAAACCTGCAGCCCATCATATTCCCCTGAGCCTGATTAGCTCTTCCCTCATTACTCTTTCATTCACCAAATACATTTTAGATTTATTTGCTTTTGTTTGTTGTCAGACTTTCTCTTTCTTGTCCCTCCTGTGGCCCCTGATGCCAACCACTGATAATCTCCATTCTACTTCCTGTTTCTTTCTTTTTTTAATAAATTGAGTTGATTGGTACATTTAAAGATAATATTATGATCACATTCCTAATTGACAATTTGTATCTATACATGTTCTATCTCGATTCTTATTTTTTCCCATCCTCCTGCCCTCCATTCCACCCCACCCCTATATACATAAGCTTTGTCTCCATATTTCCTTTTTTTAACCATCAAATTTTCTACTTCTTGTTTCTATGATTATGGATTTTTTTGGTTCCATGTGGAAGTGGGATTAAACAGTACTATATTTCAGTATCTGACTTGTTTCACTTAGCAGAATGGTCCTCTGAGCTATATACTTTGAATGGGTAATTTGTATGATGGGTGAGTTAAATCTTAATAAATCTATTTGTTAAGAATTATGGAAGTCACTCTGGGGACAGCTGGTTGAACTTGTGTCCTGAATGCATTTAATGCATCCACATTTTTGAGTAGATGCCACAAGATGGCAAACGTAGAACAACACATGTGAAATTCATCAACACACAAAGAAAACAGAAATTGAAGAGAAAAGGAGAAACACCAAATTTTGGAGATTTGCTCTGTGCAATGCTAGAAAGAACTATTCATCAGAGTTACCAGGCACCTCCGCAGGGGGAATGGTAGCATGGACTAAACTCAGGAGGCCTGGGTGCACGTCCACAGGTGAGGAGTTCCCCAAATTCTTTCCTCCACTATCAAGCTGAAAATCAGAGCAACCGGCACCCACATCTCCTCAGGTTCCTGTTCTCTGGATGTGTAGTCGGAGAGACTTGGGACCAGGTGTAGCTGTGGGCAGAAGGACCTCGCTCAGCAGAAGGGGATGAGCCGAAAGTCCACATGCTTCAGGCGATACCATCTCCCTTTTCTCCATCCCCTACTTGTTTTGAGAAAGTCCAGCACCAGCTTTGTTCCCCACAACCACCCATACCTGCCCACGGTGGGAATCATGCAAGGACATAAGCCTGTTTTCTTTAGCTATAAGGGAATACCAGAGATGAGGAAATTTGTAAGAAAAATAAATGACTATCCTACAGTTCTGGAGCCTGGAAATCCCAGGTGCTGCCCCTGTGAGCACCTCTGTGCTGGCTGAGACTCTACAGAGACCCAGGTGGTGCTAAGGATCACACGGTGAGTAACATATCAAGAGAAGGAGCCAAACTGGTTTTTATAACAGATCTACTCTTCAGATAATCCACTAACCCACCAATCTACTAATCCATTAATACACAGATTAATTCATTCATTATGGCAGAGATTTCATGACTTAATCACCTCTTCAAGGCTACACCTGTTCTCATGCCTTAATCCCTCACAAGGGGGATTAGATGTCAACATGAGTGCTGTTGGAGTATTCAAACCATAACAAGTCCTTTCTGGAATTCAGCACGAATAAGGTTTCTGTGGCAACAATGCTGTGTAAAAATCCCTCCTTTTACTGCTTTGTAACCGCCATCCATTATTTTCCGTCTTGCGGGTCTCCGGGCTGCGGGGTCAGCTCATTTTGGCGAGGCTCACTGAGCTGGCACATTACAGGGTGGGTGAAGGCTAGTGTGAGGCAACTGGATCATGTTTATAGAAAACAGAGGACAGGGCCAGAGATTTAGCTCAGTGGTTCTGGCGCCTGCCTAGCAAGTACAAGGTCCCTGGTTCGATCCCCAGTAACCACAGACAACAATATTGGGCAATTGGTACCACACTAGCAATCAGTACCACACCCCACAGTGCCAGGCGTGGTGGCTCAAGCCTGTAATCTTAACTCTTGGGAGGCAGAGGCAGGAGAATTGCTGAGTTTGAGGCTTGCCTGGGCTACATAGTGAGTCAGGGCCAGCCTGAACTACAAAGTGAGACCCTGTCGAGAGAGAGAGAGAGAGAGAGAGAGAGAGAGAGAGAGAGAGAGAGAGAGAGAGAGAGAAGAAAAAAGAAAAAGAATAAAAAAGAAAATGGAGGGACAACACGACAAACCAGATGACTCCCATCCAGGCACAAGGAAGCCTTCACTCCAGTCACACCCGCCCACGTTTCAGAGGCCGACAGAAGTCACAGGACGAGTGCGGTTTCACAAGGCCGAAGAAGTACACTTATCCATCAGGTCATTGTTATAATTCAGAGCTAAAAAAGGAAAAGAGAAGGAAGGAGTGAAAGAAGGGAAAGGAAAAAAATTGATGGTGAAAAGGAAAAAACAGAAACAAAGCTTATGTAGATATAGGGGTTGAAGGGAGAGCAGAGGAATGGGAAAAATAAGATTTATTATGTACAGGTACAAATTTTCATTGATAAGTGTGATCATAATGCATTTCTAAAATGCACCAATAAATTGAATTTATTAAAAAATAAAATAGGGCCGGAGGATTAGCTCAGTGATTCCGGCGCCTGCCTTGCAAGCACAAGGTCCTGAGTTCAATCCCTGGTAACCACATACAATGCTGGGCATGAAGACTCATGCCCACCAGCAATCAATACCACATACCACAGTGCCGGCCATGGTGGCTCACGCCTGTGATCCCATCACTCGGGAGGCAGAGACAGAAGGATTGCTGAGTTTGAGGCTTGCCTGGGCTACATAGTGAGCTCAGGTCCAGCCTGAACTACAAAGTGAGACCCTGTCTCAAAATAAATAAATAGATAAATAAATAAATAAATAAAATAGGGTCAGAGGACTAGCTCAGTGATTCCAGCGCCTGCCTCTCAAGCGCAAGGTCCTGAGTTGATCCCGGTAACCATATACAATGCTGGGCGTGGAGACTCATGCCCACCAACAATCAATACCACATACCACAGTGCCGGGCGTGGTGGCTCACGCCTGTAATCCCAGCACTCCGGAGGCAGAGACAGGAGGATTGCTGAGTTCGAGGCTTGCCTAGACTACATAGTGAGCCCAGAGCCAGCCTGAACTACAAAGCGAGACCCTGTCTCAAAAATAAATAAATAAATAAATAAATAAATAAATAAATAAATAAATAAATAAATAAATAAATAAAACAGAACAAAATAAAAGAAAATGTCCCCCCACAGCTTCATATGTTTTAAAGGTGACTGGACCATGGGAAGCCATATTCATCAGCAGATTTGTCCACTAATGAATTTATTGCTGGTGTGTCCTCCCGTCTCTCTGCCCCCTGACTGCCATGCCTTGAGCCCCTTTTCTTCCTCTGTACTTCTCTGACATCAGGTTTCTACCTCTGAGCCTGCTGGCACAGACCAAAATCATAAGCAAGATTAACTTTTCCTCCTTTAAATGATTGGTGTTGTGTATTTTGTTCCAGCCATGGGAAATCTACTAAAATATTAAGTATTTTATAATCCAGTATATGATGTCTCGAGGACATCAATGATCCTATGATGATGATGCTAATGAGGATCTTATGCTGATTAGGACAATGTTCTCACAACAGGAGGTGGGATGAGTTAGGCTGATAAGGAATTTGCCCTTCCCCTGGGGAGAACTTTCTCTTTTTGTATTTGTCTCATTTCTTAAAAATGCAGGGTGTCTTCAGCTGCTGTAATCTTGCCCTTGAGCATCACAGCATCACAGGACCATTGACGCCTCAGCCAGCCTAATCATAATTTAATTGTGAAGTGATTTTCCCCCAAAATTATGCAGAGTGGCTCCTGCCGGATTTGTACACAAGGGCCATCTTTAATGAAATCAGTAGTCTTTCTGCTCCATGAAGGGTGTTGTTAAGTGAAGTTGGCACTTTATTTTTATTATAAACATGTGGCAGGAAGTAATTTAAAACATTAGGGCAGTGTGGGCGCAGCCTTGACTTGCCCAGTAGTTTTACCTGTTATATTATTCCAAGTGTACCACAGAAACAGAGAGTGTGTGTGTGTGTGTCTGTGTGTATGAGTGTGCAAGTGTATGTACACACGATATAAAAACTTTTTTTTTTTTTTTGCAATACCAGGGATCAAATTTATGACCTTACACTTGTCAAACAGGTGGCGGAGCCACTGAGCTAAATCTCTGCCCCTAAAAAGGGTTCTTTTTTTTTTTTTTCATTATGTAGCCAGGTGATTCTGGAACTCACAGCAGTACTCTTGCCTCTGCCTCCTGAGTGCTGAGATTACAGGCGTGAGCCAGCATGCCCAGCACTGTGGTGTGTGGTGCTGATTGCTGGTGGGCAAGAGTCACCACACCTGGTATTGTATGCGGTTACCAGGGATTGAACCAGAGACCTTTTGGCCCATAAAAAGGGCTCTTGCAGAGACTAATCACAGACCTGTGTTCAGTCTGAACTCTGCAGGGTTAGGCAACAAGCTGGGGATCTGGAGCCCAAGGCTGTAGCGTCATGGTAAAGCCAGGTGCCATGGAGCCAGGAGACACTGCTACTACCGATGAAGTCAAAGACAGTCCTCTGAAGAATTCTGTCTTCTGAGGAATTCTCTGTCTTGAGTGGGGAGGCTCAGGTTTTGATTCTCTTTAGGCCTTTAACTGGTTGGACTAGGCCCACTCATACTACGGCAAACAATTTGCTTTGTGTGAAGTTCACTAATTTAGGCTTGGCAGAGCACAGAATAACAATCTTCAGATACCAAATCCA
>PVIC010015263.1:17994-35544 GCA_004025085.1 Thryonomys swinderianus
GTGGTGGCTCACGCCTGTAATCCCAGCACTCGGGAGGCAGAGACAGGAGGATTGCTGAGTTCCAGGCTTGCCTGGGCTACATAGTGAGCTCAGGGCCAGCCTGAACTACAAAGCGAGACCCTGTCTCAAAAAACAAAAACAAAAAAAACCCTCAGAAAACTCCCTGCCACTCCTCTGGCAGAAACCCTCTCCCAGGTAGGGCCACATGATGGAGCAAAAACTCGGCTCTTGGCCTCTTCCTGGACAGATAAAGGGAAGATTGGACCACACACCTCGTGCCTGGCTTTTCAGGAAGGGCGGGGGAAGGAGGAGGGCTAACTCTGTCTTGCCTAACGCTAAGCCCTGACAGAAAAGGCTGCAGAAAACAAAGCAAGAGCTGGGACAGTAACACCCTGCTCTGGACAGTTCTCAGCTCCCTGGAGAGAGCGTTGGAGGGTGTGTCCAGCACTGTGCCTTCGGGGAACAGCTCTTCAGGACGCTGGCCCACTTCACACTGGTCTTGGGGTCTACAGGACCTGCCCCAAGGAGGTGCCTGTGGAACTCCAGGAATAAAATGAGCTGAGCAGCTCCACAGGACCATTGGTACATCACACACAGCAATTCTGTCTTGCGGGCCTCTCCCCTGGGGGTTGAGAAAAATAGAAAAATGGATCATACATCCTGCATGACAGGGTTTGGGGGTCGCTCTCAGGACCAATCTTGGTCTATCTGACGGGATACTGACAGCACCTGATATACTTACAACTTAGCATGTTCTGAGAACAGAATAAGGCTGAAGCTTAGGGGAAATGCACAAACCTGTGGGTAGATGCCACAGAGAGACACCAGAGGGAGCAAGAGATTACAGTTGTCTGGAAAAAGAACCGAGAAAATCTCTTCAATTGACAAAGTTTATGTATCTAGGGGGCAGGGAGTTGTAGGGAGAGCAGGGGAAAAGGGAAAAATGAGAATCAAGATGTGTCATATAGTGGCACAAATCCTCAATGTTGAATGTGATCATAATGCATATATAAAATGTACCAATAAAATCCATTTTTTAAAAGTTTGCATGCACAATTTCAGAGAAGAAACGCCCCAAAAAACTCTCAGAGACTGCAAAAACTCTTTTTTTCTTTATAAAGCCAGTCATTAAATACTAGAACGAATGTCTATTTCTTCAAATGCACAGATCTCAACACAAATGTGTAAGACACACAGAGAAACAAGGAAACCAGGAGTGGTAGAAAAAGTATCAATTCCAACACTCTGAGAGGCTGAGGCAGGAGGAGTGAAAAATCCTACCCCAACCTGAGCGACTTAGTGACTTAGTGAAATCAAGTCTAAGTAATAATAATCAAGAGCTGGGGGGCATAGCTCAGCCCATTATCATGTTCCTGAAGACAAAAATCCAAAAACCAACCAAAAAACCCTCATATGGCTATAGAAAATAATGAGGGACATACTGTCAGGACACCCTCCACCCTTCGAGAATCTAACAAGACCGGAGGTAAGTCTGATAAAAACAGTTGGCCAACACCAATTAGGCAAGAATAGAATTAACAGCTTGCAGCAGCAGTTAAAGAAGTGTTTTTAACATAAAGAGCACAACAGGCTTGTAATCTATTCTGAGTCCCATGGGACACACTGGCTCTGCGTTTTGAGGTTTCCGGGTTACACTACTTCTGCTCTGTTAGAAGGAGCTTTGTTAGAAGTTATTCCCTCTTGTCACATAAAATCAGAACAAATCAGACATTGAGACATCACACTGAGGGGCCTGGACCATGGGTTCAAGTCTCTCAATTTTCATCTTCTCAGAGAACAACATTGCCCCCATTTCCTAGGTGATTACTGGGCCAAGCATTCTTCCCATGAGTCCTCATAGGCCCCTTGAGGGATTCTACTTTCCAAAATCCATGCAGGCCTGGGAGAGTTCTGGTAGCTCTCTGGAAGGAAGAGATACTTATAATCCAGTGCTCCATAATGCCAGTTCCAGCAGACACTCCCCAACCCCAGCACACTTTAACAAGCTTGGTCCTCTTACTTCCACAGAGATGCCTGATTTTTCCCAGCAACATCAAGAAAACTTAACTTCATCTAACCCCTAATTATAACAGCCTGGGTCCAGTTACTCCCAAGAAAGAGCATTAGAGTTGATTATTAAAGAGCATTAGAATTCATTGATTATAACTTGTATCTGGTTGAGACCACTGTGATAGTTAACTTGAGTAAGAAACACCAACTGATTTGATTAGCTTAGTTTGGTCTCTGGCCAAAGGGAGTTACTAAAACAGAAGATCCATTCTGCATGTGAGTGGCATCAGCCAATTAGCTTGCAGTCTGAATGGAATAAAAGAAGGACGAAGGAAGAAGAAAGGTGCCCTCTTGTTTCTATGGAGGACCCCCAGTCCTCATCTTCCCCTGGACATCATCTCCTCACTTCCAGTGCAGACCTTTCACCTCCATCACAGACCTTTTGGCCTCCTGATATGGACCTGCACAGGACTATACAGTGAGCTCCTGGCCTTTGACTGGAGCCTTCAGGTCTCCACATACCCTTCTTGCACTCTTCCACACCTGACTCTGTGGGCCACGGTAGGCCTACCTGGTAAATCCTTATCTATTTATGTATTCTACATTAAATCTGTTTCGCTAATGAGCCTGAGTGATACAGCCATATAATAATAAAGATAATAGAATAATACTAGTCACCATTTCTTAAATATCTATGTTGTGCCAGCTACACACAACCCCTTAGAGCTGCAAAATAGTCTTGCAACATTGAATATTATTACATCTCATTTACAGATCAGAAAACGAGGACTCATTGAATGACCTGAATGCTAACGTGGGCTGGGTTTGCACAGATGTGTTCGGACTCAGTGACCTACTTATGACAGTATGGCGCCCATCACTTTTTTCCTTGCCGATGACGCATGCTGGAAGTAAATATTGGACTGTTAAGCTCATGGAACAGGCCTGGGTATGACTGGGTCTTGGCACGGGTTAAAACAAAGCCATTAGAGTGGCCATGGTCCAGTGTCCGGTTCCCTAGAGAAGATAACCAAATGACAACACAGATGTGAGTGGGCAGGACATCCTGTGACACTGGAAGCCAAAGTGAGAGTTATATAACTGCCAGCCAAGGAATGCCAGAGATTGCCAAAAGTCACCAGCTGTGGAAAGAGACCAGGAGATTCCTCTCTTGCTTTCAAAAGGAGTGTGGCCACTACTTTGATTTCAGACTTTGGGCCAAGAAATCGAGGCAGTAAGTTTCTGCTGTTTACAACATGGAATTTGTGGTACAGTCCTTTGTTACATAATAGCCCTGGGAAAGACACATGTGCACGTGGACACCAATTTTTTTGTGTTTTTTTTCTCAGTATTTATTCCTTCTGCATTTTAACCACTAGGGTACATGAGAGAGTTATTGTCGCTGATTATTTAAAACTTGAATTACAACTATATTTGTGTAAGAGCCTCCACAGAAGCAGAACCAATGGGGTGTGAGTATGATTGCGTGTACACACAGAGAAATTTTGTATGTGAGTTGGCCCTAGGAGAAGCTATGGAGGCTGAAAAGCCTCATGATGTTCCATCTGGAAATTGTAGAATCATTCAGTTCACGCCCCAGGGCCTGAGCACTAGGGAAGGAGGTCAAAGGGCAGGCAGCCAGTTCTGAGGTCTGAGAAGCAGAAGAAACCTGTCCCGTGTGGTGACAGTGGTTTTCCAGGTCCAGGAGACAGGAGGCTCACCTTTCCTCCACCATTCTGTCCTATTAAACTTGGAGGCAGATCGAATGTCTCAGGGATTAATTTCCAAGAGGTGCACACAACATATTCTGACAAATGCAACAGCTTAACACAACACATATTTTTTACAATCCCAGTTTCTGTGCATGGCAGTCGAGTGGGGATTATCAGAGTCTTATCCCTAGCCTGCCACCGGGTGTCTACCGGGGACATGGACATCTCAGGACTTCACTGCAGCTGGACCCGCTCTGTCACTCTGACCAGCCTGGCCCTGGGGGTGTCTGCATGACAGTGGGCTTCCTCAGGACACTCAGGTGGGAACCCGAGAGGCGTGTGACAGCAACAGAGGCCTGGGATCTCATGGCCACCGTGACTTTTGCAATATTTTCTCTTGTGCTTCATTTGGCCCCATGTCGTTCTGAGCACACAATCTGCTAATGTTGCCTAGATGTATAATAGGCAGCCCAGTCATCTAGCTCAGAGATGGCAGATCTATGGCCCACATGCTATTTGTTTTTCTTTTGAGACAAAAGATGTTAGTGTTCGGGGCCGGAGGGTTAGCTCAGTGGTTCCGGCGCCTGCCTTGCAAGCGCAAGGACCTGAGTTCGATCCCCGGTAACCACGTATAATGCTGGGCGTGGAGACACGCCCACCAACAATCAACACCGCATACCACAATGCTGGACGTGGTGGCTCACGCCTGTCATCCCAGCACTCGGGAGGCAGAGACAGGAGGATTGCTGAGTTCTCGGCGGCTTGCCTGGCACCATAGTGAGCTCAGGGCCAGTCTGAACTACAACGCGAGACCCTGTCTCAAAAAAGCAAAAAAAAAAAGATGTTAGTGTTCAAGTTGTTTTTTTCTATGCTAAAACCTCGGTGGTCAGGTTGACTTGCAGGGCTGCCAGTCCGGCACCCGTCTCCACGGGGTTCCCCATCACTGATGTAGCTTGTGTGATTACACTGCGGTGTTCACCTGAGGAAGCACCTGAGGAAGTGTTGCTCTGAACGTATCACTATGCTAAGTAACGTGTGTCTGTGCGTGTCACATTATTTTAGAAATAATTTCGTTCAAAGGAATTGCAAGTCATCAGCCAGGATGTCAAGGGAAAAATTGTCAGTAGGAACTGACAATGGGCAAGAGGTGGTCACAACTATAGTTAAGGATATTATACCACAAATAGCGATGTGAACAGATCGCTTTTCTAGATCAGTTTGCAAGAGTGTAGCAACGTCAAGGACAGAGCTGCTGTGAAAGCTGAGATGCAAGATGAATGGGGGCAGGGACAAGGGCCCAGCACGCCGGAGCTGGAAATTCCTTCCAGACTTAATAATCCTGGGCATCATTAGGAACCAAAGCAAACTTCAGAACATATGTTTTGTGTTGACAGCAGACCCTTAATTAAAACAGCCCCAGTGAAGAACAGCCTGATTAAAGAAAAGTGGTGCTTAAAGAACAATTTGACTGCTGACTGACGTGGACTGGCAGAAAGGGGTATTTCCCTCTCAGGTTTGCAGTCCTCCCGGTGCTGGGGGACTGGGTGAGCTGAGTGGTTCCTGTGTGCCAGGCAGTGTGCTGGGCTCCACACAGCCCGGCCTCATTAACACCCCCACTCCACTGCATTATTTGCAGCGGAGAGATGAGAGGACTGAGCCGGAGAGGTGAGGTGATTTGCTGACAGTCCATGAGCTAGGTGGGTATGGCCGTAAATTCCATGAGGCGCCTTTGTGTAGCTTTCACTTGCGTATGATTCTGGTCATTCTAATGAATCTGAATGTCTTGTCAGTTATAAAAACCATATGCCTTTCTACACATTCTTCCTCGGGAAACCAGTGGTTTCAGATATGCTCGGTGTTGCTCCAGGGCATAGCCAGTCTCATATCCACATGCCATTTATGGACTAGAGAAGCCTGGGACAGGATGGAGATGCCCTATGAAGCTGTCTGTCTGCATTTCCAGGAAGTCTCAAGAGATGCTGACATTGGAGCTGAGAACTGGGAGCCCCTATTCGAGACAGCTGAAATCATTTTGGGGTTTGACAAAATGAACCACTTCCTGAGAAAATTAGACCTTCTCTGAGGAAATGAGGTTGTCTCAGGAAACAAATTCACTTTAATGTCAGTGTGGGACGGAGGCTTTAGGGGAAGGTCAGAAAATTGGATCTGCATAGGACGCACACGGCCGGGCTCCATTTGTTTGCCCCCCAGTGCTCATGCACACTCAGACATCTGTCCCTTACACAGACACCAAACTCCCAACATGGAGGCTGGTTTCTCTGTGAGCTTCCAGAGCCAAGAGGCCAAGGAGAAAGCACCCAAAGGTTAACAGCTTCCCACGAATGTCCTCAGATTTCCATGTTCATAACACCAGCCAGCACTAAGAGCTCGTAGGAGCTCTGCACTCTACTGTATTGTATCATTCAATCCTCAGAGAGTTCTATGAGGTGCCACTATTATTAGCCCCACTTAAACACCACCCTTTACTGGCTTTTTTATGAGAGAGACAATTTTTAACTTCATTGAAACAAGAATTTATTGTCCTACGTGATTAACTTTCATAGGTAAAGTATAAACTAGGCTTAGCATTTGACTGAGAGACCCATCTGGTCGCCATTTACTCCCATGGATATGTAGCATGGGAGCTGTCTGTCTTTTGAGAAATTCCTCTCTCTGATGGCTAATTTGATAATCTCCTATCAATATTCTGACTCCCACTCCCACCCTGGCCATAGCTGATAGATTTTTTACAGTGAGCAGCTGACCCAGCTGGACCAGTCCTTGGGATTTGCTCTTGAGATCTGATATCACTCAAGTTGGTTACCTTCTGTTGGCTGAAACACTGGCAGTAAGAAACTCAGATCATGTCACCCTATACCTTGGGAGAGAAACTAGTAACAGAAAACAAAAACCACGTAAAGGAAAAAGCTAAGAAATGAGTTAGAAATATTCCAGAACATTCTATGTCCTGGTTCTGGTTGTTCCTGAACTCAGGAGAGTAGCTCCCCTTCTTCAGGTCTGGTTTTTAAGGTTCACATGCAAGTAAAGTCTTCTTAAAATGAAGTAAAACTGAACATAGTTCAAGTTGAGTTTTTGACCAAGAGTTCTAACTAATAAATATGTAAAAGACATTTCCCTTGGGAGATACTTTTTTTAAAAATTGAATTCTTTATTGGTACAATTTATATACATCTCAAAATCATGTATAACATTGGGGAATTTGTACCAGTATATGACACAAGTTAATTCTCATTTTTACCCATATCCCTACCCACCCACACCTCCTCACCCCCTTTATACATACTGTTTTATTTTCTTTCTGTATCATATTTATCCCTTGGGAGATACTTTTAATCCTAGGAAAAGATTGGTGCAACCACAAGGAGAGAAAATTCCTGAGATTTCAGAAATAGTTCTAGCTCTGGGAGCCCATGCAAGGTCCAACCCAACATTTAAAGCAGAAGGTGAGAGTCACCAAACTGAATCCATGTTTGAAAAACCAGCTGCTCCAGAAAGACAACCACTATGTTCTAATCAATCCAACCTATGTTAAAATTCCAAAAACCACAAAATATGTTTGTCACTTGGACAAAAGAATCTGAGGAATTCAGTGAGAAAATCTGTTTTAGTCTTTGTTGGGCTGCTATGAGTACTTGAGATCAAATAATTTATAAAGAAGAGGCATTTATTTAACTCATGATTCTGAGGGATAAAAAGTTCAAGGACATCACACTGACTGCCATCAAACGGCAGAAGGCATCACATGGGGAGGTAGAGCAAATGTGCCAGTTTAGATCTCTCATCTTCTTATAAAGCCACTGAGGCCATCACAGGACCCCATCTGTATCAACATACGATTTGGGGGATTAAATTTCCAACACATGAACTGGGAAAATATTCAAATCATCACAAAACTAAAATATTTTATCTCCTGATCTTTCCAAAGCTGAATATACTGATTATTGTAATTAACAAGGGAGACGTTGGGATGATACATAGCTGGGAATGCAGTCTGGGAGTACACGGGCTGCAGCCGAATCCTGGACCACCACAGCTATCTCGGCTGCTGAGGACTCTGGAAACAGTGAAGTCATAGTGACTTCTGCTTTCAGAGTTACTATGGGAACAACACAGCACATGGAACATGGTGCTGACCCTAAAGGTCTCAGCAGAGTGGCCCTTACACGTGCTATGGGAATCAAGGGCACTACCATCTGGAGAAGCTGGGAAGTATTACACTCTTCCAGGTCCCTGGGAAAGCTGGATGTACATCACACTTACATTAGCACATAAAGTGCTCTGAGAAGTCCTGAACAGAAAACTTTATTTTTGAATAAATCAATGTTCCCCAATTGTATGTGTGTGTGTAATACCAGGGATCAAACTCACGATCTTGTGCTTGCAATGTAGGCAGTGGCACCACTAAACTAAATCCCCAATCCCAGTTTCCCAAGTATATTTCTTCACAAAATCTTTTTGTCTTTACCATATAATACCTTAACATCATTCTAAAGATTTAAGTCTCATATGAGCTAATTTTGTTCACAGGGCAAAACAAGTAATTTTACCAATAACTCTGCTATGCTAGTAGTGTGTTATCTCCCATTTTAACATTCAGCAGCTGAAAGTCTGTTTTTTCCTACTGAATTCATGTGATTTAGTCAGAATTCATATTTATGGAAGGAAAATGGTGAAACTATCCATCTTGGTTTACTAGAAAGGAAAATAATCAAGTCACCGTGGTAGGGAGAAATTTTCAAATTAGGTCACTATGCTAGGAATCCAAACAAACACATGAAAAAGCAATTTTTATCTTCATTGGTCACTAAGTGGCTGCATGTTTAGAAAAACTGACTTATAAGAAAATGACCTATTAGGGAATCTGCTATTGCAGCATATAAAAAACCAAATCCCAGTTTGGGGCAGGTAGATACATGAGAAGTGATCGCGAAAGGAGGATAAGGCCTTAAGTTTCAGTTTAGATTGTTACTGACTCTGGCCCTGAGGCCATCCCCAAAACTCTTCTTTGCCTTAGTGGCCTCTTTTATCCTCTTTCCTAAGGCCATAGCAAACTCAGTGAGGCCATAGTTACAAAGAAATTTTATTGTCAGGAAAGCCCCATGATCTATTTCTAAATTATATTAGATTTGTTATACATCATATCAAAATTGTGTAAGGGCTGGGAATTTAGCTCATATGGTACCACACCAACCTTGGGCACACAAGGGCCCAAGTTTGATTCCGATTACCGAAAAAACCCAAAAAACAAAAACAAAAAAAAACCTGTGCAATAAAATTGAAGTTTTTGGGCAATATATGCATGGAACAGGGTGGGTAAACTTTTAATAAAGGGCTTGATTTTGACCGTTAAGTGTTTTAGGCTCGACATACCACACTGTCTTCCTGTCACAGCTGTAGAGCAAAAACAGCCACAGATAATAATGTAAATAAATTGATGTTGCTATGTGCCAATAAAACTTTATTTATAAAAACTGACAGCCAATCAGATTTGATCCACAAGCTATAGTTCACCAACCTCTGATATATTAGATCCACAAGAATCCTGCAAAAAATAAAAGCTGGAGTGTGCCAGGATGTGAGATTTTTGTGGCACTTAAAAAAACCTAATTTCCCTTTAATATTATAATGTTCCTTTTACAATGAGTACAATAGGCATCTTTTATAAACTAACCGTGTTCTAATAAGATTCCAAGGATTGTCACGGGTCTTCCACAGGCAGCAGAATTGTGGATCCTGGGAACAGCTTTCAATTCCCACTTCCTTTGCTTCAAATTCCAACTCTGTAGGGGTCCTGAGGACCTTTCCCACATCATAGCCAGGGCTGCTTTGGTGGGAGGAGGGGTCTACATAGCATTCCAGAAGCACTGTCTTACAATTATGCAAGCTGAACTGTCCCTTTTGTTGGCTGTAACTAGCTGATCTCACACAAAAAAAAAAAAAACTCTTTATCAGGGGTTCTCAACTGGGGGTGACTTTCCCCCTCCCCAGAGGACATTTGTCAATGTCTGTAGATATTGAGGTGGGAGCTGCTACTGGCATCTGGCCAGTAGAGCCCACAGATGCCAGTGGAACAGTCCCCACCACAGGAAAGAATTATCAGGTCTGAAAGGCCCTGAGCACTAAGGTGGAGGACTATGTTCAATATTGATGAATATTATGGTGGAAGCAAACAACTGTTTGCTCCCTATTTACATCTTTGCAACTCCCTTTATAATCCAAAGGAGGTGAGGTGTTCCCAGGTTTTCTAAGTCCCCCAGGGTTGACAGGCAGCCAGCTTCTCTCGCAGTCCACAACACCGGGAAAACAGGAGAAGCACGTGGTTAGTATTGTTTCATTTTTCTGCGTTATGAACTTAACTGTGAATTATGCAGTGTCATGTAGTCTCAATTCTCCTCATCTGGTTTGGGTCAAGGAGGGAAACAAGTGCGGGGCCAGCTGAAAGTGATTTATTTGTAGGCATGTATGATAACATTGTCTTCTTCTCTTCCCCTTATCTTTATAGAAATTTTAAGTTTCATGTTAGTTACAAAGTATAGAGAAAATGAAGGGAATTCTAGTCTGGAATTTTCAAAAATGTACAAGACCCTTGAGATGATAATTATGAGGTACTTTGTTTTAGTATATTGTATGTTTCAAATACTGTGAGAGGGAGAGACGACTCTGAACGTCGTCTCTCGTAGCCTCGCAGCTTCCAGTTAATGCAGGTCAACACCCCGTTATTCGCAAAGTTTAATGACTGGCCCAAGTCATTTGGTTCCCTAGAAGTGGCAGGGAGGGCAACTTAGACAGTCTGGCTCCGATCTTAACTCTTAACCTCAGCTTCGTATTTATCTGTCTCCACGTACCCCCAAGCCTACCCCACGTGCCTAAAAGTTCTTATTTATAGCCTCTGAAGGGCTCAGGATCAAGCCTCACTTCCACCTAGACTCGCTAAGACCCGGGTTTAATGGAATGAATCAAAACCAGATTTTCTCTGCAGAGGGTGAGTGTCCCCGCGGCGGCCGCGCGGGGGCGACCTGGAGCTGGTCAAGGGGCACGCGGCGAAGGAGCCCCCCCCCCCACACACACACCCAAGGCGCTCTGGGTTGGGGTGGACCGGCTTCCTAGGGGAGGAGGAGCCTGCAGCCTTACTCGACACATTATCCCATGTTTTCTGCATTGTAAAGATAAATATTATTCCATCAGAGAGATGGTTGTAACCACTTAATTAACGAGGTCTCTGTTGTTGAAACAGAGTGGTGAATTCAGTAATTGCCTGTTTAAAGGGCATGGAAATATACTCTCCCTGAGGCAGGCACTGCTCCGCTTGCAGACGCTGCTTCCTGCCATCCCCGTGCGCTGAAACTGAAGCCAAGGACTGGCTTGCATTCGAAAGGGGAATCTCTCTGCAGGCCTGTGTCCTTCCAGACAGGCAGTGCTGTACCCTGGGGAAGCCTCCCTCTCACAGGCCGCCATGTGCCCAGTGAGGCCTCCTGGGACTGAGCAAATTGTCTCCACCCGGGACGCTTTGGAGAGTGAAGATGATTAGGCTGAAAGACAGGCGCCAACTAGACACAGGGCCAGTCCCTGCTGCCTCCGTCCTCCGGCTCCCGCCCTCAGCACAGATCCCCTGGCGCCACCTCATTTCTGGGGGCCCAGACTGTGCCTCCTCACAGTTCCCAGGACGGACGGCCAGCCGCAGGGTTCACTGGTCCTCAGACTAGAAAGTTCGGTTGAAGTTCGCGGTTCTAGTGAAGATAACTTTCCGGCGCTGAGCACTGTGAGCCCAAATCCCTGAGGTTTCTGCCGTTTCCACTAAGGGACTGGAGCTGTCGGGGAGGACCCACTGGACGTGTCAGAAGGCTGAGGGCAGGGAGGGGCTTAATGTACTTTAAAAAGATGGCATCTTGAATAGAGGAAGGACGAAGGGACAGGGAGAGAGGGACTGAGGCTATGAGTTGGATGGGAAGGTGAGAGGTTGCAGAAGGGCATTTGTTGGAGGTGGGCTGGGTCAGGAGGCTGTGGCCTGAGGGCAGGATTTTCCACACTCTCAGCTCAAGAAGCCAGGGATGCTTGCTTAGAAAGGACCACAACGGCTGATTTAGTGGTAAACACCTGTAATCCCAACATTTGAGGAAGCTGAGGTAGGAGGATGTAAATTCAAGGCCAGCCTAGGCAACTTGGTGACTCAATGAGATCATGTTTCAAACTAAAAATTAAAAAGGGCTGAAGTTGTAGCTAAGTGCAACGGTCCTGAGTTCAAACTACTCCCTTTTCCAACCATAGAAATCAAAATTCCCACAAAGGCCTGAGAACTTTGGTTTGACTGAATGGTCCCGGGTGATTTCTGTGATCAGATAAAATTGGCAAATAAGTCTGTGCCTACTGGATTTATCCTGAGCTCTTGGGGTTGAAAGACAGACTGAGAGAAACGTAGAGTCATTTGGACACTAGAAATTGAGCTAGAGAAAGGCAATAAATAAAAAGTAAAACAACGTATGATAACAATAAATACCTTGGAGGAAAAATAAAACAAAGGAGATGAGTAAAAGTGAGGGGTCTTAGTTCTAAATAAAGAGACAGGAAAGGTCTATGATGTAGTTGTCCCCACCACCCTGTGCATTAGACATTGCATTGAATACTGTAGTATTTATATACAACCTACACACATCTTGTACAGTCTAACTCACTAAAATTATATATAATTCTTCATACCATATAAAGTAAATATCATGCATATAGTTGTTATTTAGGGAATGACAGGAGACATTTGTACATGTTTGACACAGATGCATTTTTTTCTGAATATATTTTGTTTTAAATTTTATTTAATAAATCTTATAACAATATTCAAATAGTCTAAAATCAATGGCATTGTAGTCATGATAATCTACTAAACTTCCTCATGCAACTAAAATTAACAGGGAAGGTGAGGTCAGAGATTCATACCTGTCCTATTGTAAATAAGTGTTTTAAATGTTCTTTGGTGTTAATGAATGACCCTGTATGTCCAAGTATTCTCCGATTTTCATGAATATTTTCTATCCACAGTTGGGTGAACTTGAAGTTGTTCCACCTCTATATATGAATATTAAAACATTACAGGAAAAGAGTACAAGCAATTGTGTGATTAGATAACCTAGATCAATCTGACAAATTCTAAGAACTTACAAATCACCAAGAATGAGACGAGGAAGTAGAAGGTATGAATACATATAGAGAAATAAAAAGTTTAAATCAGTATTCAAAACTTACAACAAAGTCCCAAGAAAATGTTGTTTCACTGATGAAGTCTAGCAAATGTTTAAAAATATTATTGTAATATTGCTTATTAATAGTATGGCAATACTTCTCAAACTCTTCCAAAAATTAGAGATGGAGGGACTAGTATACAATTCACTTTATAGTGCCACCATAATTCAGATATCAAAGTCAGACTGACATCACCACTGGAGTGCAGACCAGTATCTCTAAAGACGGAAGATGCAAAATTCCTCTGAGAAATATTAGCAAAATGAATTTAGCAGCAAATTAAAGGAGCTTATCACAGGAAGGATTCAACATATGCTAATCAGCATAAAGTGCAGCTTTCCTCCATTCCTCAGTACTAATCATCACTAATGGGTTGCTATGTGCACTTCTAGACTGTGCTATTAATACACAAACACACACAGAAGCTAAGGTTTTATAAAATGAAATAACCATTATAGGCATCTGCCATCTTCTTCCTTCATTTTAACATGGCCCATTTTCCTCATGGACCCAGACACGTGGTTTTTAACAACTACTTACATAGGTGACCTTCTAGATTCAAGGTACAATCATTTTTTATAACCATTATCGTCCCTATATAAAAACATTCATGAGTAGAACGCATACAGCTTGTCACTATCGTTAAAGATGCGGCGACCATCTCTGCACATCTGCCTTTGCAGCTGCAGAGGGGACTGTGGGGGAGGTTGGTGACGCTGCAGTGGCTCCTGGCGTGTGCTGCGTGTTCTGCCCGGGAGTTGCCTGGAGCCTGGAGGAAGTGGCTGCCATCTATCTTGCCACCTCAGTGGCACAGTGGGTCATGCTGACAAGGACAGACCCCGGATAGCAGAGAAACAGCGTTCGGCGTTAATGAAAACTGAGAACCCTGCAAAGGCGGGGTGCTGGGACTATGACCTGAAGCTCCCCACAGGCTCCTGCGTTTCACTGTCACAAAACTATGAGGAGACGGTGCTTACCGACGTGCCTCAGAGGACAGACACTGACTAGGGCTGTCCCTGCAGGGCAGAGCAGCGACGACACCGGGTTTTGGGAGAAGAGCCAACTCACCTCTTCTCTCTGTTTAACTTTAGCAGATGAAGAGCCTTCTCGGTGTTACGGAAGCTAAGCCCCCGTAGAGAACAGTCTCCAGTTATGGTGGTTCGACTTCAGGGTGGTGCAAAGTGCTGCACTCGAGGGAACTGTACTTGGGATTTCGTCAGGTCTCACGGCCAAGACGGCTCCCGTACTCTTTTTTTTTTTTGCTTTTTGGAGACAGGGTCTCGCTTTGTAGTTCAGGCTGGCCCTGAGCTCACTATGGTGCCCAGGCAAGCCGCCGCGAACTCAGCAATCCTCCCGTCTCTGCCTCCCGAGTGCTGGGATTACAGGCGTGAGCCACGACGCCCAGCATTATATGTGGTAACCGGGGATCAAACTCAGGTCCTTACGCTTGCGAGGCTGGCACCGGAACCACTGAGCTAACCCTCCGGCCCTCCCGTACTCTTTTGAGATACTGGCGACGGCAGGGAGCTCACGTCCCCATTCAGCCATAAGATTATAATGAGGGGAAACAATACATATAAATAAGCCAGGGGTTTGGTAGGTTAAATGGATTAAATGTGTTTTCTGTTTAAAACTGGTTTATCAGGACACAGCCTCGCTGTGAGTTGAGGAGCACTTTGTATTTGTGGGAACTTAGTTTCTGGTTCATCTGGTTTTTCCATTTTACTTAGACGAACTCTCTTCACCGTCACAGACCAGCACTGTGGACAGTACGTCAGCCTGGGTGGTAGCAAGGAGCCAGGAAGAACCTGATCCCGTAAAATCCCGACTCTGAAGCTTAAACTCCCTGGGCCAGCGATTTAGCTCAGTGCTTCCGGCGCCTGTCTCACAAGCACAAGGTCCCGAATTTGAGCCCTAGTACCAGAAAAAAAAAAAAAAAAAAAGCACAGCACTCAGGTGTTTTGAATCCCCACTGCTGAGCTGAATGAGAACTCAAGCCCTGTGAGTGTTCAGCCCTTTCTAAGAGG
This sequence comes from Thryonomys swinderianus, assembly GCA_004025085.1. NCBI lineage: Eukaryota > Metazoa > Chordata > Mammalia > Rodentia > Thryonomyidae > Thryonomys > Thryonomys swinderianus. The sequence continues at coordinate 32,996 of PVIC010015263.1, forward strand.
AGACACACCGGAGGCCTGGATTTCTGAGGCCAGCAAGAACTCTATTCCAACATATTCCTTAATTCTCTCCCTCTGGACACATGGAAAGGCTCATGGGATTTGATAGACAAGGACTGGAAACCTCAGTATACCAGGTTAAGAAAACTTACCCAGGGAAGCTGAGGCAGGAGGATAGCAACTTTGGGGCCAAGTTAGGCAGTCGAGTGAGACCTTGTCTCAAAGTAAAACTTAAAAACAAAAAGAGGGCAAAAGATAGACTTCAGTGGTGGGCTGCTTGTCAGGCGTACACAAAGCCCTGGGTTCTACTCTAAGCACTGCAAACAAGAAAAACAGAGACAAAAAGTAAGACTTACCCAAAATATGAACACAGTGCAAAAGGTTGACTAACTGATGACTCATCCAGATATTTAGTATAACAACAGCAACAAATTATTTAGTTCTCCAGGAGATGTAGCCTTGGTTTGTTGTCTCTTTACAGTTTGTTAAAGCTCAAGCTCTGTGAAGGTACAGACGCCGACTTGCAAGTTTGGGAGCCACAGCAATGCGTGAGCTGATTGGGTTCTGATTCAGGCCCTGACAGCGATATGGACGTCCCTGGAGGAAGCCCTTGAGGGGCACTTTTGGGACCATCACCTGGGGGAAGGAAGCAAGGGAAGCAGAACAGAAAACTGAGCTTGGATGCGAGACAGCATGTAAATCCCCACCACCATACAATCAAAACCTGATTTCTGTCTGGAAGAGAAAGGAGAACCACAAAAGTTAGGACTTGATTGCGGGAGGGCATAGGCCATCCTTGGCTCTACCTGGCGCATCACCTGTTTGCTTTCCCACTGGACTGTGAGCATCTTGGCTACTCAAATGCTCTTTGAACCAGCTCTGTGACTTGCTGCTTTCTTGGCTGACAACTTAGAGACATTTTTGGTGTGAGCTCACAAGGTGTTTGAGTGACAGTCATATTTTCAATGATTATTAAGTTATTTTTGACAGTGACCCCCTGCTGCAAACACCCAGGAGCTTCCCAGAATTCACAGAACGAAATCCAAACTCTTGCAGCCAGAGAGACCTTCTGTCATCTGGTTGCCACCAGCCTTGTCCCTGGCTCTTGGCTTAATATTCTCAAGTGTGCCCTACTCTCCAATCCTGGTGAGCCAGCGGTTCTCTCTGCCAGGAAGTCTCATTTCCTGAGGTATCCCAGAATTCCACCTTCTCATCACTCGGATCTCAGCTTTCATGCCATCTTCTCTGACTGCTTCTGTCTCACGCAAATCCAAGTCACTATCACCTCACCCTTCTGCATAAACCTGAGTCATTCTGATAGGACCTCATTCATTTATTTATTTAAAAAGAATATTTTCTATTTTCCTGTCAACTGTGGGAGCCCAAAAGACTACTGGAAAAACTTGTTAATCAAGTAAAACTAAATTTATCAAAAGTTCTGAAATAAAAAAGGTATAATCTTAAAAGTCTCATAGTATCTAAAAGTGCATAGAGAAAGGTATTTGTAAGGTTTTGGATCTTGAGGCAAATAGTCTAAAGGCAGGTCATTCAAGAGACAGAACTGGTTGAGATTGGATGGAGTCATGCAGTAGTGTGTACAGATATATATTTTTTGTTAGAGACAGGGTCTCTCTTCATTGTTCAGGCTGGCCCTGAGCTCACTAGGTAGCCCAGGCAAACCTTGAACTCACAGCAATCCTCCTGCCTTTGCCTCCTGAGTGCTGGGAGTACAGGTGTGAGCCACCACCCCTTGCACTGTGGTATGTAGTACTGATTGCTGGTTTGCATGAGTCCTCATGCCTGGTATTGTTGTATGTGGTTACCAGGCATCGAACCCGGGACCTTGCGCTTGCTAGGCAGACCCCAGAACCACTGAGCTAAATCCCCACCCTGATTTTCCAATTCTGTCACAAGCAGTGGTTATGGCCCAGGAAAGGCATTTCACCTCTAACAAGAATAGATAAACATAAATAAGTGTGTTGAGCCCCACCCCTTTGCCAAAGTCCTCCATCAGTGTCTTGGGTTTGACGATAGTCCAGGCCGGGTTTCCACCCTCCTGGGGCTGATGTTTTGATGCTGAAGGGCAAACAATAAGCAAGAAAAACATATGGAAAGCCCATTTTTAGGAACAATTCTTTTTCAGAGTGCCAGGTACAGTTTTTTTGGAATACATGGCAAGAAAAGTTACACTCCAGTGAAAATCTTAATAAAGATGGTTTTCTGAAATTATATTTCGTGTTTAGCTGGGTGTGATGCTATACACTTGTAATCCCAGCACTCTCAGAGGCCGAGGATTGCAAATGCAAGCCCAGCTCAGGCAACTTAGTAACTTAATGAAAGCCTGTCTCAAAGTAAAACTTTTTCCTGATTTTTAAAAATTTGAATGCATGGTAGATATTGTGAAATAGTAAATATTCAAAGGGAAATGGGGTTTAGGGATAAGTAATGAGGGAAAAGAAAAAAGGGATGGTTAAATAAAAGGAAACAAAACATGTATATAGGGGCAGGGGTTGTAGGGTGATTTTCCTGATTTTTTAAAATTTGAATCTTTA